>CM065591.1:500234728-500252866 GCA_033119425.1 Bufotes viridis
CAACTCTCATCTAGAAGTAGTGATCCAGATAGATAGACGGGTTCAGCGCTGGTGCTTTGCGGCACTGGGGTCCTTGGTTTGTACCTGCTGATGACCGCTCCTCTGTTTCTGATCGGTGATGGACCATCTCCCGGGACTCCACCGATTGGCTGTTAGAAGAAGTCGTCACGCCCCATTCATTGGTCATGTGACCTGGACGCTGCTCCGTCACCTTCCATTGAATGGGGCTGAGCTGCAGTACCAAATACGACCACTGTCCAGTGTACGGCGCTGTGCTTGGTAGGCTGTGAGGAGGCCGCAGCGCTCACACAGCTGATCAGTGGGGGTGCCGGGTCGGACCCCGCCGGTCTCATGTTGGTGACCTGTCCTGAAATTATATGAAAATCCCAGAGAACCCCTTCTATACCTACAGTGTGCACCGCCAGAGGCCGTACGGACCGGCCTCTTCTCACAGCTGATGCTTTGCTACTCGTGTATCCAGTCGAGGTAATCGCATCAGCAGCACAAAGCTTTCTCCTGCCCTGAGAGTTTGTTACAATGTATCAGCGTAGATAGAGTGGGTCAGTCCGGATTGTCTAGACTGGATACACCGTAACGCGAGATTGGCCTCTAGACTCCGCATGTGATAAGAATGCTGCCCTTTGTTGACTGCAAGCAGAGATCTTCAAACCTGCAAGGAATTGCGCAAAGCCTGTTAGAATCATACAGAACATTTCATTATCCAGTGATGTATTTAGTCAAAATAATTTTTATTGTTTTTTCATAATTTTGTATAATTACATACATTAAGGTTAATAGTAGTAAAGAGAGAAAAAAAGAAGGAAATACAAAGAAAGCACTGAAATTTCAAGTTTCCTATGTTTACATTGTTAGGCCTCTTTCACGTGGGCGTCATGTTTGGCGCTCCGGATAAGAGGCGGGTGCGTCTTGAGGAATATGCGTGTTTTTCCGCGCGGTGCAAACGCTTGTAATGCGTTTTGCAGACGTGTGAGAAAAATCGCCATGTTTGGTACCCAGACCCGAGCCGGACTTCAGTGGTTTCGGGTAGAGTATTCTGGAGAATTGATTATTTTCCTTATAACATGATTATAAGGGAAATAATAGCATTCTTAATAATGAACGCATAGTAAAATGAAGAGGAAGGGTTAAAAATAATAAAAGTAAACTTACCTTAGCCACTTGATCCTGTAGTTGCGATCTGTCTTCTCTTTCCCTGCATCAGCTAAGATCTACAGGACCTGTGATGACATCACATCACATGGTCCAATCACATGGGTGAACTTATGGTAAGATGGACCATGTGATTGGACCATGTGATTGAACCATGTGATGTGACGTCATCACAGGTCCTGTAGATCTTAGATGATGCAGGAAAGAGAGGACAGATCGCAACTACGCGATCAAGTGGCTAAGGTAAGTTAACTTTTATTATTTTTAACCCCTTCATCTTCATTTTACACAGCATTCTTTATTAAGAATGCTATTATTTCCCCTTATAACCATGTTATAAGGAAAATAATAGAGATCGGGTCCCGTTGCTAAGCAACCATGCGGGAAAATCGCACCGCATCTGCACTTGCTTGCGATTTTCCCGCAGCCCCATTCACTTCTATGGGGCCTGCGTTGCGTGAAAACGCAGAATATAGAGCATGCTGCGATTTTCACGCAACGCAGAAGTGATGCGTGAAAATCACCGCTCGTGTGCACAGCCCCATAGAAATGAATGGGTCCGGATTCAGTGCGGGTGCAATGCGTCCTCCAGTCCTCACGCATTGCACCCGCGTGGAAAACTCGCCCGTGTGAAAGGGGCCTTAGGGTTCCTTGCTGGTTACAACTCCTCCAGCAGATATCCGAGCAGGTGTTGTGTGTATTTGTGCTGGTGTATAGTAGTACCGCCCGATACAATTTGTAACATTGTTCCCTGTGATTGGTGCAGGCGGTAGCCTTTTTAACGTGGATGTTGCTTTATTCCATGGGTTTAGACTCGCTGTTTTATTTCGATCTTTTTCCCATTTTTGGTGGTAGATTAGTGATTCCTGCGCTGTGTCGTTCTTTGCCATGTCGTAAAGTGTTTTAACGTTTTTACTAGTTGGCGGTTAGGCGACGTTTTCAGAAGAGTCGATGTATATTGAGGAATGAAAGTGTCTGTAGTAGGATACTTTTCCCAGAATTTTAAGGCTACTTTCACACCTGCGTTGAGTGCGGATCCGTATGTTTATTTGCACAGACGGATCCGCACCTATAATGCTAGCGTTTGTATCCGTTCAGAACGGATCCGTTTGCATTAGTTAAAAGGAAAATGACAAAGTCCAAAGCGGATCCGTTTTGAATTACATTGAAAGTCAATGGGGAGCGGATCCGTTTTCAAATGCACCATATTGTGTCACTGACAACGGATCCGTCCCCATTGACTTACATTGTAATTAAAAATGGATCCGTTAGGCTCCGCCTCTTCAGACGGACACCAAAATGCTGCATGCTGCGTTTTGGTGTCCGCCTCCAGAACAGAATAGAGGCGGAACAGAGCCGAACTGATACATTCTGAACGGATCCTTGTCCATTCAGAATGCATTGGGGCTGAACTGATCCGTTTTAGCCCTGAAACGGATCTCACAAACGGAATCCCAAACGCCAGTGTGAAAGTACCCTAAGCCTTATAAGTGGGTTTGTCTTTGTTAGTTAGGTTGAATTTGTTTTTCAGCTCCTTGAAGTCGATTATTTTTTGTCTATTATTATTTCCAAGAGTCGATGTTTTTTGGTACTTTGAAATGTTTGAGAGAAATGAGTGTAATATCGGTTTTGTCCGCTGTTGGTTTTGATATATGTGTTCCAGTGATGCATTTACATGGGACTGACCGCTGTACCGCCTGCTGTGCACCGTGGTCAGTGCCCGGACAGGGCGGGAGCGGCGCCCAGGGCGGCTGGCGTGTCACTGCCATGCAGACCTCATACTAAGGGTAGCACCCAGCATCGCCATCACTGGTTCTGGAGGGGCGCCACTTATCTCCTCCTGTGCCGCTGATCTGGTGAACATTGGGAGGAAGGTGATTTATTTAAAGGGCTAGTGTCCTTTAAATAAAACGTAACCACTGTATTATAAAAAATATCTGCAACTTTCCAATTGATTCTGTGTTTACGCATATCACTGTTTTTAAGCTGCTTGCTGTCACTGAATGGAACCATTGTTAACACTGAGAGAGAGAGAGACTGTGCAGTGTGCAGGTCCATGGAGGAAACCTTGCATTTGCTTGAGGCCACATGTACACAGCCGTTTCGTGCATTGGGGACCATTGCATGGGTGGCGTCCGTGCGGCGGCCGGGACGGATTGAGACCCATTCACCTTAAATGAGCCTGTGATCCGTCCGCGACTGCAAAAAAAAATAGAACATGTTCTATTTTTTTGTGGTGTGGAGACACTCCTTAGTGCTTCCATGGGGTTCCGTGCCTCCGTTTCGCACCGCAGCTCCGGATTGCAGACCCATTCAAGCGACTGGGTCCGCATCCACGATGCGGGAGCACGCGGCCTGTGCCCGCATATTGCGCTGTTTGCAGGCCGCAATACAGCCACGGCCGGGCAATGGCCGTGTGCATGAGGCCTGAGCATCATATTCACCCTCTGCTAGTAAGGCCTCATGCACACGACCGTATGTGTTTTACTGAACGCAGCCCATTGTAGAAATGCAAAATGGACAAGAATAGGACATGCTCTATTTTTTTGCGGGGGCACGGAGCGGAGCAACCGATGCAGATCACCTGTACCCCAAGTGTCACTGTCATTATCCTGTACCCCGAGTGTCACTGTCATTATCCTGTACCCGAGTGTCAGTGCCATTATCCTGTACCCGAGTGTCAGTGCCATTATCCTGTACCCCAAGTGTCAGTGTCATTATCCTGTACCCCGAGTGTCACTGTCATTATCCTGTACCCCAAGTGTCAGTGTCATTATCCTGTACCCCAAGTGTCAGTGTCATTATCCTGTACCCCAAGTGTCAGCGTCATTATCCTGTACCCCAAGTGTCAGTGTCATTATCCTGTACCCCAAGTGTCAGTGTCATTATCCTGTACCCCGAGTGTCAGCGTCATTATCCTGTACCCCGAGTGTCAGTGTCATTATCCTGTACCCCGAGTGTCAGTGTCATTATCCTGTACCCCAAGTGTCAGTGTCATTATCCTGTACCCGAGTGTCAGTGTCATTATCCTGTACCCCAAGTGTCAGTGTCATTATCCTGTACCCCGAGTGTCAGTGTCATTATCCTGTACCCCAAGTGTCAGTGTTATTATCCTGTACCCCGAGTGTCAGTGTCATTATCCTGTACCCCAAGTGTCAGTGTCATTATCCTGTACCCCGAGTGTCAGTGTCATTATCCTGTACCCCAAGTGTCAGTGTCATTATCCTATACCCCAAGTGTCAGTGTTATTATCCTGTACCCCGAGTGTCAGTGTCACTATCCTGTACCCCAAGTGTCAGCGTCATTATCCTGTACCCCAAGTGTCAGTGTCATTATCCTGTACCCGAGTGTCAGCGCCATTATCCTGTACCCCGAGTGTCAGCGTCATTATCCTGTACCCCAAGTGTCAGTGTAATTATCCTGTACCTCAAGTGTCAGTGTCATTATCCTGTACCCCGAGTGTCACTGTCATTATCCTGTACCCCGAGTGTCAGTGTCATTATCCTGTACCCCGAGTGTCAGTGTCATTATCCTGTACCCCGAGTGTCAGTGTCATTATCCTGTACCCGAGTGTCAGCGTCATTATCCTGTACCCGAGTGTCAGTGTCATTATCCTGTACCCGAGTGTCAGTGTCATTATCCTGTACCCCCAGTGTCAGTGTCATTATCCTGTACCCCAAGTGTCAGTGTCATTATCCTGTACCCGAGTGTCAGCGTCATTATCCTGTACCCCGAGTGTCAGCGTCATTATCCTGTACCCCGAGTGTCAGTGTCATTATCCTGTACCCCGAGTGTCGGTGTCATTATCCTGTACCCCGAGTGTCAGTGTCATTAACCTGCACCCCGAGTGTCAGTGTCATTATCCTGTACCCGAGTGTCAGTGTCATTATCCTGTACCCCGAGTGTCGGTGTCATTATCCTGTACCCCGAGTGTCAGTGTCATTAACCTGCACCCCGAGTGTCAGTGTCATTATCCTATGCATTGTGTCAGTAAATATTCCTGTCCCAGAGCACAGGCCGCTATAATTGGTTCCTGTCTGCTGTTGATGGATCCTGCAGGATAAGGATTATTAGTTACGTTGTATCAGTCAGTTATTACAGAAGCCTCTGATACAATATTCCCAGTAGTGCAGATGCCGGGTGAGATGTGAGGCTCAGCCAGCAGGGGGCTCTCTTACACACCGTTTCTATAGCGTTATTACAGCTGTGTCGCCCGTTCTAGTATATGCAATCTGTATTATACCCCAGGCTGATTGAGTGTGTGGATCTGACGGCTCTATCTGCACTTACCGTATCTCCTCGGGGTGATTAGAAGCTGCCGTACCCCTCAGTGGTCTGTGGTGTATCTCATGTATGTTATACGGCCAGAAGTATGTGCACCCCTTCTAATTAGGGTGTCCTTTCAACCGAATCCATTCAGTGACCCGATGCCACCCAGTCGGTTCATGACATCCCTGCCATATTCACCAGAGATGAAGGGAACGGTAAAATGCTGAGGCGCAGAAGCAGCAGGAGTTCAGCTGTGAAGTGGTGGCCACACGAGGGCACAGAATAGGAGTGGGGATTGAAACGCGTGGGTTGTGATTATCCTTGAGTACAAGGTTTTGGACAACTTCAGCTCTGGAACTGATTGTCAGGACTTTACTGGGTTGGGATCGCTATGGCCAAATATTCACAAACCTGAGATCATTGTACTCAATGCCAAGTGAGGGCAGGAGAGGGCTCACACAATAGTCCCCGGATAGAGTGCTCACACAATAGTCCCCGGATAGAGTGCTCACACAATAGTCCCCGGATAGAGTGCTCACACAATAGTCCCCGGATAGAGTGCTCACACAATAGTCCCCGGATAGAGTGCTCACACAATAGTCCCGGATAGAGTGCTCACACAATAGTCCCCTGATAGAGTGCTCACACAATAGTCCCCTGATAGAGTGCTCACACAATAGTCCCCTGATAGAGTGCTCACACAATAGTCCCCTGATAGCGTGCTCACACAATAGTCCCCCGATAGAGTGCTCACACAATAGTCCCCCGATAGAGTGCTCACACAATAGTCCCCCGATAGAGTGCTCACACAATAGTCCCCCGATAGAGTGCCCACACAATAGTCCCCCGATAGAGTGCCCACACAATAGTCCCCCGATAGAGTGCTCACACAATAGTCCCCGGATAGAGTGCTCACACAATAGTCCCCGGATAGAGTGCTCGCACAATAGTCCCCGGATAGAGTGCTTACACAATAGTCCCCGGATAGAGTGCTTACAAAATAGTCCTGATAAGAGTGCTGTAATCTCCTGATAGAGTGCTTACACAATAGTACTGATGTGAGTGCTGTAGTCCCGATAGAGTGCTCACACAAACACAATAGTCCCCTGATAGAGTGCTCACACAAACACAATAGTCCCCTGATAGAGTGCTCACACAATAGTCCCCTGATAGAGTGCTCACACAATAGTCCCCTGATAGAGTGCTCACACAATAGTCCCCGAATAGAGTGCTCACACAATAGTCCCCTGATAGAGTGCTCACACAATAGTCCCCTGATAGAGTGCTCACACAATAGTCCCCTGATAGAGTGCTCACACAATAGTCCCCGGATATAGTGCTCACACAATAGTCCCCGGATATAGTGCTCACACAATAGTCCCCGGATAGAGTGCTCACACAATAGTCCCCTGATAGAGTGCTCACACAATAGTCCCTTCAAACAGTCCCTATTCAATAGTCTCAGTCTCCCAATAGGGTGCCCACACACAGTAAACAGCGCCCTCATTGATCTTTTCAGAGAGTGCTAATACAGTCCCCACTGAACAGTGTCTATATGGTAGTCACCTCCAGACATTTACATTCTAGTTCTGACAGAAATCCCACATAATTGTCCTGCGACAGAGTGCGCACACAGTAGTCCCCATAGATGTTCTCACACAGTAGTTCTGTGATAGTCCTGACACAATAGTCCCACGACAGAGTGCTCACACAATGGTCCCCGGATAGAGTGCTCACACAATGGTCCCCGGATAGAGTGCTCACACAATGGTCCCCGGATAGAGTGCTCACACAATGGTCCCCGGATAGAGTGCTCACACAATAGTCCCCGGATAGAGTGCTCACACAATAGTCTCCTGATAGGAGTCACACAGTAGTACGGTTATAGAGTGCTCACATAATAAATCCCCTGACTCAGTAGACCCTCCAATCAGTCCTCACACCATAGTCTCTCAGTAGAGTGCCCACACAGTGGTCTTTTTAGACAGGGCTAATACTGTTTGGCTATTTGGTTGCCGGTAGTTGATTTATAGCCCCAGTCCCTAGTTTCCAGCAGTTTATCCTTTCCCTGGTGTCTAATGGTATATATTTTTATAGCCCGAGTCCCTGGTGTCCAGTGGTCTATAGCCCCAGTCCTGGGTGTCAGGTGTAGTCCTAACCCTTAGTGTCCGTTGTACAATAGCTCCAGTCCCTGGTGTCCAGTGGTTTATAGCCCCAGTCCCTGGTGTCCAGTGGTTTATAGCCCCAGTCCCTGGTGTCCAGTGGTTTATAGCCCCAGTCCCTGGTGTCCAGCGGTTTACAGCCCCAGTCCTGGGTGTCCAGCAGTTTACAGCCCCAGTCCTGGGTGTCCAGAGGTTTAAAGCTCCAGTCCATGGTGTCCAGTGGTTTATAGCCCGAGTCCCTGGTGTCCAGTGGTTTATAGCCCCAGTCCCTGGTGTCCAGTGGTTTATAGCCCCAGTCCCTGGTGTCCAGTGGTTTATAGCCCCAGTCCTGGGTGTCCAGCGGTTTACAGCCCCAGTCCTGGGTGTCCAGAGGTTTAAAGCTCCAGTCCATGGTGTCCAGTGGTTTATAGCGCGAGTCCCTGGTGTCCAGTGGTCTATAGCCCCAGTCCTGGGTGTCAGGTGTAGTCCTAACCCCTAGTGTCCATTGTACAATAGCTCCAGTCCCTGGTGTCCAGTGGTTTATAGCCCCAGTCCCTGGTGTCCAGTGGTCTATAGCCCCAGTCCTGGGTGTCAGGTGTAGTCCTAACCCCTAGTGTCCATTGTACAATAGCCCCAGTTCCTGGTGTCCAGTGGTCTATAGCCCCAGTCCTGGGTGCCAGGTGTAGTCCTAACCCCTAGTGCCCCTTGTATAATAGCTCCAGCCCTTTGTGTCCTCGTGTCAGAGTTGCACCGCCACTGCACTGCTGGGGAGCATCGGGTTGGAGCCACTTACCGTCACTGTTTATAGATAGTACATGTGGTATACGCCAACGCTTGGGCCATCCGTGAATACATTCTGACCCCCGCTGTAGCAGTAATCGCTTTCTCCAGGGGTCCTTGTGCCCACTCTTCACCCCTCCCCCATCTGCACCTTCTGTATAAGAAGCAACTTTGTAACTCATACAGAACAGATACCCATAGACTCCTACACACGGAATACAGGCTGCCATCAACAGCACCTGAGGCCGTTACACTGCAGCCAATCTCCACGGATTAGGGAATTACTCCGAGTGCAATGCCCTAGACCGCAGCACTCCATGCAGCGTGAGGAGGGAGAAGGGCAGGGCTCCTCTGCAGGCTGGGGCTCCGCTCATTCTGTCGACTTCGCTGTCCATGGTTCTATGTGATGGAAAACACACGCTGCTGGGACGCCGCTGTCTACTGGAGGGACAACAGGGGGACTGGGGATTAAGGGGTTAAAAAAAAGGCGTAGGCAAGGTCGCAGTTTTTGCTGAGATCAGAATTGCTCCCTGGACAAGTGATGTCAGCAAAGTACATGCCCCCCCCATGCAGCGGTCCATGGCAGGGACCAGGCTAGGGATGTAGTCATGGACTGTTCTGCAGAGTAGACTGGACAATTGCTTGTGTAGTGATTCCACAATGTAATGTTATCAGTGTTACTGCACCTGTTATGTGCAGCCGGGGATGCAAGTCTGCAGGACAGCTGGAGGAGTTCATGGTCCCAGTCCAGGCTGCAGTTTACGGCGGTCTGTAGTCTGCAAAGAGAATCTACACCAGGGGTAGGCAACCGCCGGCACTCCAGCAGTTGTGAAACTACAACAGCTGGAGTGCCGAAGGTTGCTGATCACTGATCTAGACAGTCCGAGACAGTGTGCAGTCTGCTGAGAGAGGGGTGTGCTCCTCTGGAGGGAGGTCACAGACTGAGAGATACATAGTGGAAGGAGCAGGGTTCCCAGCAGCACAGAGGATTTCAGGAGAGGAGTGTGCTCCTCTGGAGGGAGGTCACAGACTGAGAGATACATAGTGGAAGGAGCAGGGTCCACAGCAGCACAGAGGATTTCAGGAGAGACGAGTGCTCCTCTGGAGGGAGGTCACAGGATGAGAGTTACATAGTGGAAGGAGCAGGGTCCACAGCAGCACAGAGGATTTCAGGAGAGACGAGTGATCCTCTGGAGGGAGGTCACAGGATGAGAGTTACACAGTGGAAGGAGCAGGGCCCCCAGCAGCACAGAGGATGTCAGGAGAGGAGTGCGCTGATCCTGTGGAGGTCACAGGGTGAGGGTTACATAGTGGAAGGAGCGGGGTCCCAGCAGCACAGAGGATTTCAGGAGAGTAGTGTGCTGATCTTGTGGAGGTCACAGACTGACATAGTGGAAGGAGCAGGTTCCTCCCAGTAGCACAGAGGATTTCAGGAGAGGCGAGTACTCCTCTGGAGGGAGGTCACAGACAGAGAGATACATAGTGGAAAGACCAGGGTCCCCGGCAGCACAGAGGATTTCAGGAGAGGAGTGTGCTGATCTTGTGGAGGTCACAGACAGAGAGATACATAGTGGAAAGAGCAGGGTCCTCCCAGCAGCACAGAGGATTTCAGGAGAGGAGTGTGCTGGTCTTGTGGAGGTCATAGACAAGGATACATATTGTGAGGAGCAGGATCCTCCAGCAGCACAGAGGATTTCAGAAGAAGAGTGTGCTAATCGTGTGGGAGGTCACAGACATAGCGGAAGGAGCAGGGTCACCAGCAGCACAGAGTATTTCAGAAGATGTGTGCTGATCTTGTGGGAGGTCATACACTTAGTTTCTGTACATAGTGTAAGGAGCAGCACAGAGTATTTCAGGAAATAGGTGTGCTAAATGTGTGGGAGGTCACTACTGAGTGAGAATTGTGTAGTGGAAGGAGCGGGATCCTCCAGCAGCACAGAGTATTTCAGGAGAGCAGAGAGCTCATCTTGGGCTTACTCACGTGATGATGTTAATAATCACAGGGCTGTATGAGACAGAGGTAGGGTAATGAGGCCACAAACGCAGTGGACGGAGCAGGGTTCCCAGCAGCACAGAGTATTTCAGCATAGTGTATATGTACTAGATTTGATACAAGGGCCTCTAGGTCAGGCTGGAACTTATGGTTGGTTCGATTGCTCAGCTGCTCTATTTTTTCTCACCGCTCCCGCCTGGCAGGCGTATGGCGGCACAGGTGTGACGTTCCAGCACTTGCCAGTGATGGCGGTTATACAGAGGACTGACAACCTGTTAGTTGTCAGCCTGCCTCCTGCCATAATTCCAGCTAATATGGTCTCCCCACATGAAGGGGTAGAGACGGTCAGAATCTGCTGTGTGCCCGCCGGGCAGATTATTTGGCCTGGCACCGTCCGGCCTAATGGAACAGAGCGAGACAGCCCCAACTAGTGTGAGTGTCACTGATGGCGGTGAACCAGCAGAAAACCGTGAGCTCACAGGAATGTGGCGCTGAGCGCGGCCCATCCTGAAATTCACACGGACAACAGCAAGGCCTCGGGCGGAGGGTCCTTTGTAAAAGGTTTCACATGACGACACGGAATCCTGAGCCTCGCAGGACAATGATGAGAGTGTTCAATGGTGTCTCCAGGTGGCGGCACCGCGGCTTGTGTTTATTACAGGAAAGTACAGCTAAAAATACCGCGTAATGTGCAACGCCGAGCCAAGGACGCTGCTCCGAGAAAAACACACATACAGTACACATAGGAGCAGTTATATAGTAGTTATATTCTTGTACATAGGAGCAGTATTATAGTAGTTATATTCATGTACATAGGAGCAGTTATATAGTAGTTATATTCTTGTACATAGGAGGCAGTATTATAGTAGTTATATTCATGTACATAGGAGGCAGTATTATAGTAGTTATATTCCTGTACATAGGAGCAGTATTATAGTAGTTATATTCTTATACATAGGAGCAGTATTATAGTAGTTATATTCTTATACATAGGAGCAGTATTATAGTAGTTATATTCTTGTACTTAGGATGCAGTATTATAGTAGTTATATTCCTGTACATAGGAGCAGTATTATAGTAGTTATATTCTTGTACATAGGAGCAGAATTATAGTAGTTATATTCTTGTACATAGGAGCAGTATTATAGTAGTTATATTATTGTACATAGTGGCAGTATTATAGTAGTTATATTCTTGTACATAGGAGCAGTATTATAGCAGTTATATTCTTGTACATAGGAGCAGTATTATAGTAGTTATATTCTTGTACATAGGAGGCAGTATTATAGTAGTTATATTCTTGTACATAGGAGCAGTATTATAGTAGTTATATTCCTGTACATAGGAGCAGTATTATAGTAGTTATATTCTTGTACATAGGAGGCAGTATTATAGTAGTTATATTCTTGTACATAGGAGAAGTATTATATTAGTTATATTCTTGTACATAGGAGCAGTATTATAGTAGTTATATTCTTGTATATAGGAGCAGTATTATAGTAGTTATATTCTTATACATAGGAAGCAGTATTATAGTAGTTATATTCTTATACATAGGAAGCAGTATTATAGTAGTTATATTCTTGTACATAGGAGCAGTATTATAGTAGTTATATTCTTGTACATAGGAGGCAGTATTATAGTAGTTATATTCTTGTACATAGGAGCAGTATTATAGTAGTTATATTCCTGTACATAGGAGCAGTATTATAGTAGTTATATTCTTGTACATAGGAGCAGTATTATAGTAGTTATATTCATGTACATAGGAGCAGTTATATAGTAGTTATATTCTTGTACATAGGAGGCAGTATTATAGTAGTTATATTCATGTACATAGGAGGCAGTATTATAGTAGTTATATTCCTGTACATAGGAGCAGTATTAAAGTAGTTATATTCTTATACATAGGAGCAGTATTATAGTAGTTATATTCTTATACATAGGAGCAGTATTATAGTAGTTATATTCTTGTACTTAGGAGGCAGTATTATAGTAGTTATATTCTTGTACATAGGAGCAGTATTATAGTAGTTATATTCTTGTACATAGGAGCAGTATTATAGTAGTTATATTCTTGTACATAGTGGCAGTATTATAGTAGTTATATTCTTGTACATAGGAGCAGTATTATAGCAGTTATATTCTTGTACATAGGAGCAGTATTATAGTAGTTATATTCTTGTACATAGGAGGCAGTATTATAGTAGTTATATTCTTGTACATAGGAGAAGTATTATATTAGTTATATTCTTGTACATAGGAGCAGTATTATAGTAGTTATATTCTTGTATATAGGTGCAGTATTATAGTAGTTATATTCTTATGCATAGGAGCAGTATTATAGTAGTTATATTCTTGTACATGGTAGCAGTATTATAGTAGTTATATTCTTGTACATAGGAGGCAGTATTATAGTAGTTATATCCTTGTACATAGGGGGCAGTATTATAGTAGTTATATTCTTGTACATAGGATCAGTATTATAGTAGTTATATTCTTGTACATAGGAGCAGTATTATAGTAGTTATATTCTTGTACATAGGAGGCAGTATTATAGTAATTATATTCTTGTACATAGGAGCAGTATTATAGTAGTTATATTCTTGTACATAGGAGCAGTATTATAGCAGTTATATTCTTGTACATAGGAGCAGTATTATAGTAGTTATATTCTTGTACATAGGAGCAGTATTATAGTAGTTATATTCTTATACATAGGAGCAGTATTATAGTAGTTATATTCTTGTACATAGGGGCAGTATTATAGTAGTTATATTCTTGTACATAGGAGGCAGTATTATAGTAGTTATATTCTTGTACTTAGGAGGCAGTATTATAGTAGTTATATTCTTGTACATAGGGGCAGTATTATAGCAGTTATATTCTTATACATAGGAGCAGTATTATAGTAGTTATATTCTTGTACTTAGGAGGCAGTATTATAGTAGTTATATTCTTGTACATAGGAGCAGTATTATAGTAGTTATATTCTTGTACATAGGAGGCAGTATTATAGTAATTATATTCTTTGTCAATTTTCTTTTTATTAACAAAAGCGCAAGTACAAGAGGAAATGTACAACAACTGGGAAAGCCTCCCAGACATAATAAACAGCATGAGGAAGATACGGTATACCATCATAGCACAATATCAAAGCGAGTAGTACATAGTACATATATAATATAGGATCTGTGTTGAGTATAACAGTAGGCATGAATAAGTTGGTAATCATTAAGAAAAGCGAAAAGTTACAACATACATCACTTTCCTCACAGAGAGGTCATAATATGATCTGGCGGGAGGGAGATGAGGAGATGGGGGGGGGGGGGGGGTCATGGGATGGGTGGAGGAAAGGAAAAAGTGGAACATGGGAAACTTAAAGCATCCCTTTGTGAAGAGATTCCATGTCCCTAGACATCTCAAACAGCAGTTATTAACCTAACAAGTGGTTCAGAGCATTGGGTATTATATGCTATATTGGGAGGATATGATTGAGAGGCAGGTAGCTGTAGCTGTAACAGTGCTACCAGCATGAATGGCGGGTGATCAGAGGTACGGTGGTGAGGTTATAATAGAAGATGATGAGCGTCACAAGTCTGCAGTATGTGGGGTTGCGGATCTGAAGGATTTCCATGGGCCCCAAATCTTCGAGAAATCACTATGTCTCCTAGTTTCCCAACTGGCTAGTTCCTCCAGTCTGCACAGGTGGTCTACTTTAGAGACCCATTGCGATATAGAGGGGGGTTCAATGTTGAGCCACTTCTGTGGGATCAGTAACCTGGCTGCTTGTATCAGGTGTGTGACTAGGTCTCTTTTTGAAGGTGTAAAGGAAGGAGAGGGGAGCCATAGCAGCGCTGACTCTGGGGTCAGGGTCACTTGTGATTGCGTCACCTTATTAATAATGCTTGAGATTTTGTCCCAGTACGAACGGATCTTGGGGCAAGACCAGAAAATGTGCAGTAGGGTTCCTGGTTCCGCGAGGCATCTCCAGCAGGTGTCCGAACTACTGAGCCCCTTTCGATACAATTGGGTGGGGGTCTGGTACCATTGCGTGACCACTTTAAGGGAATGTTCCTGCACTCGGACACAGCGGGAGAAGCCGTGGGAGCCAGCATATATACGTAGGACATCTGTTTCAGAGAAGGAAGTATTGAGGTCAGTTTCCCAGATTTTGAGATATTGCGGTACATCCCTGGTGCCCTGCTTATTCAGTGCTGTATATAGCAGAGAGATAAGGCGTCTTGGGAGAGATTGACCTGTGAGTAGTTTCTCAAACCAGGTCGGTTCTACCTCGTGTGCTTTGGCATCCAATAACGGTTTGCTAACTGAGTGCATTTCAACAGTCTCTAAGAAGTTACCCGATAACAATAGGTTGTTTATGGGGTGTTGTTCAGGGAGGTTACTAGAGGCACTCTTTAGGAAGTCAAGTGTCGTATAGTTGCGAAGTCTGTGCCACACTGGCGCAGGCTCATTAATGTGCTTGCGGGCAGAAAAGGGAGTAAGGTCGGCAGGCATGGCAGGAGATGGAGAGTGGAGTAGGTCACCTTCTTTGTTGGCTTGTTTTATGACTGCACTCGTGCCCCTAAGAAGGACATTCGTGTGTAGTATAGTAATTATATTCTTGTACATAGGAGCAGTACTATAGTAGTTATATTCTTGTACATAGGAGGCAGTATTATAGTAGTTATATTCTTGTACATAGGAGCAGTATTATAGTAGTTATATTCTTGTACATAGGAGGCAGTATTATAGTAGTTATATTCTTGTACATAAGAACAGTATTATAGTAGTTATATTCTTGTACATAGGAGCAGTATTATAGTAGTTATATTCTTGTACATAGTGGCAGTATTATAGTAGTTATATTCTTGTACATAGGAGGCAGTATTATAGTAGTTATATTCTTGTACATAGGAGTAGTATTACAGTAGTTATATACTTGTACATAGGAGCAGTATTATAGCAGTTATATTCTTGTACATTGGCAGTGCAGCATTATAATTATTATATCTATCTTTTTCATGTATTTTATGGTTTATTCTGTAGTGTGAATATTTATATTAATTGTGGGTGAATTTCCTACTTTAGGAGATCTCTGTAAATTACCGCATGTATCTTTATTAATAAGATAACGCCATTTCTCGCTATCTGAACGTCCTGTAACATTATTGCTCAGAACCAGCACAGTGGGACTGGACTCTTGACAAGCGTCTCGGGAAACGTAATAAATTTACCAGTTTGATGGTTGCTTTCTTCATGTCACAGAGGAGGACTCAGTGAATAGGACTGTATACCTAGAGTTTTTTAGTCACACACCATATTTTCGAGGACCTCCATAAAGTGCTGCTGCAAAGTCCAGGAAACTATGGATTATAATGTGGAACTGTTTATATGGCCAGTCATATTTCTCCCTGTGGATTACAACTTGAAATGACTTCAGACGTCTCGTGTCTTCTTACCCTGTGGACTTCAGCTCCGTGGATTATCATTTTAACCTTTCTTGTGGATTTAATGCTTTTCCATGGGTCCGTGGATGCCGATGTTCTGTATGGACTGAGTCAATACCATAGTGGATTACTAGAGTCACCCCAATGGTACTGATTTATGGGGATACCTCCATCCCGCAGGATCTTCTGAGGGGCAGCCCTTTATTGTTTTTTTGGAGGACAGACATGGAGAAGACTTCTCCACCCTTTGTGACTTTGTCTTCGTTTTTCACGGGTTACGTGGATTGACTTGGAACCAAGGATCGTGACCAAGTCTTATCATTAGAACAACTTAAATCGGAAGACTTTTTCGCAGCGGGAGAGGCCTGATTTTGCCGCCATCTTGAATTTTGGACTGGAATATCAGAATCATGAGACATACTCGGGGCCAAGACGTTTCTTTTGATATGAATTATGCTAAACGTTCCAACATTGAGCCTCAGAAAGAAACGGGGCGGGCTCTCCGATAGTGTTCCTGTTGCTCCCTCCTCTGAGGACTCCTGGCCTATGTGCCTTACAGGTTATGTTGGGAGTTGTAGTGCTCTGTGCATAAAGAATAATAGAGTTGTAATATGGGCATGTCCACTGGTTGGGTTATGTTGAGAGATGTAGAACCTATAGTGTATGAATATTATCTTTTAAAGTATGGGTTTTTTATTCATTATAGGTTCAGATATGTTCTGCATATTTCATGGCAAGAAGTACGGCTCCGGAGAAAGCTGGCATCCTTATCTCGAGCCTCAAGGAATCGTGTATTGCATCCGTTGCACGTGCTCTGAGGTATGTCCGTCCGGTCTTACAGCATCAACCTGGTATGTAGTGCGGAAGGCAACAAAGGAAAGTTCTTAAGAGAAGAACAGAGCAGCACGGAGACAGTAATGAAGCTCCTTAGATACCTGTGATGGGACGTGCAACGTGCAGTCAGTGCGTCGCTCCTAGGCAGTAGTCAGTGGTTTGTAGGAAGTGTCAGTCGTCTGGAGGCTCCTCACCACTGCTGCCGTCTTCACAGTCCTGGTGGAATAGTCTAAGGCTAGTTTCACACTTGCATTGTAAATTCGGTTTTGAGATCCGACAGAGGATCTGTGCCATTTAATGCATCTGTTTCCTCGCAGGATCTGGTTGTATCAGGGGCTTTGTCACCCCCAAAGCCTTTTTTTTTTTCCCTCACTAAAAGCTTATAGGGCGATTATTCTAAACATATTCTTGTTAACCGTTTTTGTAGGTTACTTTAGCTATAAACGTTATTTTATAATATGCAAGTTACCTTGCTACCAGCAGTAGGCGCTTACTGCTGGTAGCCGCTGCATCTCGCTTAAACGCCTCCTGTGGTTGATTGACAGGGCCAGCGGGCTCTCCTCCTCCAACTGGCCCTGTCTCCGCTTAAAATCTCGCGCCTGCGCCATACCGTTCTTAAGTCGGCGCAGGCGCACTGAGAGGAGTACTCGCTCAGCCTCTCCTTCCTCAGTGCGCCAATGACGTCACAGCTGCACCCGGAAGAGAAGACGCAGGCGCACTGAGGAAGGAGCGGCCGAGCGAGAGTACCTCTCAGTGCGCCTGCGCCGACTGAAGAACGGTATGGCGAGGCGCGAGATTTTAAACGGAGACAGGGCCAGCTGGAGGAGGAGAGCGCCGCTGGCCCTGTCAATCAACCACAGGAGGGGCGTTACAAGCGGGATGCAGCGGCTACCAGCAAGTAAACGCCCTACTTGCTGGTAGCAAGGTAATTTGCATATTATAAAATAACGTTTTATAGCAAAATTAACCTACAAAAACGGTTAACAAGAATTTGTTTAGAATAATCGCCCTATAAGCTTTTTAGTGAGGCAAAAAAAAAAAAAAGGCTTTTGGGGGGTGACAGAAGCCCTTTAAATCTTAACTTAAAAAATTAATAAATCTTGTTTGTTCCTTTTCGCAGACCGGACACAAAACCGCAGCTTGTCCAGTCAAAGAACGCAACAAATCGGAATAGAATGCATCCTGATCAGTTTCGTCCTCATTGACAATGAATGGGGACAAAACTGATCCATTTTGGCCCGGTATTCGAGATCCTCTGCCGGATCTCAAAGCTGTAAAGCCACAACGCAAGTGTGAAACAGGCCTAATTCAGCTTTTGGATTAGTACCAGACACACTATGCGAAAGCCGCCACACTCTGAACACCCTTGAGGGCCGGGGTACTCTTCACCCGCCTCCAGCAGGAAGGGGGACTTTGGCAGAGCCCTTCCCAGGTGTCAGTAGCAGGAGCTGGGCACACCGGTCTCCGTTGGGCAAACCACCCCAAAGTAATACTGGGACAC
>CM065591.1:500253366-500515682 GCA_033119425.1 Bufotes viridis
CTGTGCTGCTGGGACCCCGCTCCTTCCACTATGTAACCCTCACCCTGTGACCTCCACAGGATCAGCGCACTCCTCTCCTGACATCCTCTGTGCTGCTGGGGGCCCTGCTCCTTCCACTGTGTAACTCTCATCCTGTGACCTCCCTCCAGAGGATCACTCGTCTCTCCTGAAATCCTCTGTGCTGCTGTGGACCCTGCTCCTTCCACTATGTAACTCTCATCCTGTGACCTCCCTCCAGAGGAGCACTCGTCTCTCCTGAAATCCTCTGTGCTGCTGTGGACCCTGCTCCTTCCACTATGTATCTCTCAGTCTGTGACCTCCCTCCAGAGGAGCACACTCCTCTCCTGAAATCCTCTGTGCTGCTGGGAACCCTGCTCCTTCCACTATGTATCTCTCAGTCTGTGACCTCCCTCCAGAGGAGCACACCCCTCTCTCAGCAGACTGCACACTGTCTCGGACTGTCTAGATCAGTGATCAGCAACCTTCGGCACTCCAGCTGTTGTAGTTTCACAACTGCTGGAGTGCCAGCGGTTGCCTACCCCTGGTGTAGATTCTCTTTGCAGACTACAGACCGCCGTAAACTGCAGCCTGGACTGGGACCATGAACTCCTCCAGCTGTCCTGCAGACTTGCATCCCCGGCTGCACATAACAGGTGCAGTAACACTGATAACATTACATTGTGGAATCACTACACAAGCAATTGTCCAGTCTACTCTGCAGAACAGTCCATGACTACATCCCTAGCCTGGTCCCTGCCATGGACCGCTGCATGGGGGCATGTACTTTGCTGACATCACTTGTCCAGGGAGCAATTCTGATCTCAGCAAAACTGCGACCTTGCCTACGCCTTTTTTAACCCCTTAATCCCCAGTCCCCCTGTTGTCCCTCCAGTAGACAGCGGCGTCCCAGCAGCGTGTGTTTTCCATCACATAGAACCATGGACAGCGAAGTCGACAGAATGAGCGGAGCCCCAGCCTGCAGAGGAGCCCTGCCCTTCTCCCTCCTCACGCTGCATGGAGTGCTGCGGTCTAGGGCATTGCACTCGGAGTAATTCCCTAATCCGTGGAGATTGGCTGCAGTGTAACGGCCTCAGGTGCTGTTGATGGCAGCCTGTATTCCGTGTGTAGGAGTCTATGGGTATCTGTTCTGTATGAGTTACAAAGTTGCTTCTTATACAGAAGGTGCAGATGGGGGAGGGGTGAAGAGTGGGCACAAGGACCCCTGGAGAAAGCGATTACTGCTACAGCGGGGGTCAGAATGTATTCACGGATGGCCCAAACGTTGGCGTATACCACATGTACTATCTATAAACAGTGACGGTAAGTGGCTCCAACCCGATGCTCCCCAGCAGTGCAGTGGCGGTGCAACTCTGACACGAGGACACAAAGGGCTGGAGCTATTATACAAGGGGCACTAGGGGTTAGGACTACACCTGGCACCCAGGACTGGGGCTATAGACCACTGGACACCAGGAACTGGGGCTATTGTACAATGGACACTAGGGGTTAGGACTACACCTGACACCCAGGACTGGGGCTATAGACCACTGGACACCAGGGACTGGGGCTATAAACCACTGGACACCAGGGACTGGAGCTATTGTACAATGGACACTAGGGGTTAGGACTACACCTGACACCCAGGACTGGGGCTATAGACCACTGGACACCAGGGACTCGCGCTATAAACCACTGGACACCATGGACTGGAGCTTTAAACCTCTGGACACCCAGGACTGGGGCTGTAAACCGCTGGACACCCAGGACTGGGGCTATAAACCACTGGACACCAGGGACTGGGGCTATAAACCACTGGACACCAGGGACTGGGGCTATAAACCACTGGACACCAGGGACTCGGGCTATAAACCACTGGACACCATGGACTGGAGCTTTAAACCTCTGGACACCCAGGACTGGGGCTGTAAACTGCTGGACACCCAGGACTGGGGCTGTAAACCGCTGGACACCAGGGACTGGGGCTATAAACCACTGGACACCAGGGACTGGGGCTATAAACCACTGGACACCAGGGACTGGGGCTATAAACCACTGGACACCAGGGACTGGAGCTATTGTACAACGGACACTAAGGGTTAGGACTACACCTGACACCCAGGACTGGGGCTATAGACCACTGGACACCAGGGACTCGGGCTATAAAAATATATACCATTAGACACCAGGGAAAGGATAAACTGCTGGAAACTAGGGACTGGGGCTATAAATCAACTACCGGCAACCAAATAGCCAAACAGTATTAGCCCTGTCTAAAAAGACCACTGTGTGGGCACTCTACTGAGAGACTATGGTGTGAGGACTGATTGGAGGGTCTACTGAGTCAGGGGATTTATTATGTGAGCACTCTATAACCGTACTACTGTGTGACTCCTATCAGGAGACTATTGTGTGAGCACTCTATCCGGGGACTATTGTGTGAGCACTCTATCCGGGGACCATTGTGTGAGCACTCTATCCGGGGGACCATTGTGTGAGCACTCTATCCGGGGACCATTGTGTGAGCACTCTATCCGGGGACCATTGTGTGAGCACTCTGTCGTGGGACTATTGTGTCAGGACTATCACAGAACTACTGTGTGAGAACATCTATGGGGACTACTGTGTGCGCACTCTGTCGCAGGACAATTATGTGGGATTTCTGTCAGAACTAGAATGTAAATGTCTGGAGGTGACTACCATATAGACACTGTTCAGTGGGGACTGTATTAGCACTCTCTGAAAAGATCAATGAGGCGCTGTTTACTGTGTGTGGGCACCCTATTGGGAGACTGAGACTATTGAATAGGGACTGTTTGAAGGGACTATTGTGTGAGCACTCTATCAGGGGACTATTGTGTGAGCACTCTATCCGGGGACTATTGTGTGAGCACTATATCCGGGGACTATTGTGTGAGCACTATATCCGGGGACTATTGTGTGAGCACTCTATCAGGGGACTATTGTGTGAGCACTCTATCAGGGGACTATTGTGTGAGCACTCTATCAGGGGACTATTGTGTGAGCACTCTATTCGGGGACTATTGTGTGAGCACTCTATCAGGGGACTATTGTGTGAGCACTCTATCAGGGGACTATTGTGTGAGCACTCTATCAGGGGACTATTGTGTTTGTGTGAGCACTCTATCAGGGGACTATTGTGTTTGTGTGAGCACTCTATCGGGACTACAGCACTCACATCAGTACTATTGTGTAAGCACTCTATCAGGAGATTACAGCACTCTTATCAGGACTATTTTGTAAGCACTCTATCCGGGGACTATTGTGTAAGCACTCTATCCGGGGACTATTGTGCGAGCACTCTATCCGGGGACTATTGTGTGAGCACTCTATCCGGGGACTATTGTGTGAGCACTCTATCGGGGACTATTGTGTGGGCACTCTATCGGGGGACTATTGTGTGGGCACTCTATCGGGGGACTATTGTGTGAGCACTCTATCGGGGACTATTGTGTGAGCACTCTATCGGGGGACTATTGTGTGAGCACTCTATCGGGGACTATTGTGTGAGCACGCTATCAGGGGACTATTGTGTGAGCACTCTATCAGGGGACTATTGTGTGAGCACTCTATCAGGGGACTATTGTGTGAGCACTCTATCAGGGGACTATTGTGTGAGCACTCTATCCGGGACTATTGTGTGAGCACTCTATCCGGGGACTATTGTGTGAGCACTCTATCCGGGGACTATTGTGTGAGCACTCTATCCGGGGACTATTGTGTGAGCACTCTATCCGGGGACTATTGTGTGAGCACTCTATCCGGGGACTATTGTGTGAGCCCTCTCCTGCCCTCACTTGGCATTGAGTACAATGATCTCAGGTTTGTGAATATTTGGCCATAGCGATCCCAACCCAGTAAAGTCCTGACAATCAGTTCCAGAGCTGAAGTTGTCCAAAACCTTGTACTCAAGGATAATCACAACCCACGCGTTTCAATCCCCACTCCTATTCTGTGCCCTCGTGTGGCCACCACTTCACAGCTGAACTCCTGCTGCTTCTGCGCCTCAGCATTTTACCGTTCCCTTCATCTCTGGTGAATATGGCAGGGATGTCATGAACCGACTGGGTGGCATCGGGTCACTGAATGGATTCGGTTGAAAGGACACCCTAATTAGAAGGGTGCACATACTTCTGGCCGTATAACATACATGAGATACACCACAGACCACTGAGGGGTACGGCAGCTTCTAATCACCCCGAGGAGATACGGTAAGTGCAGATAGAGCCGTCAGATCCACACACTCAATCAGCCTGGGGTATAATACAGATTGCATATACTAGAACGGGCGACACAGCTGTAATAACGCTATAGAAACGGTGTGTAAGAGAGCCCCCTGCTGGCTGAGCCTCACATCTCACCCGGCATCTGCACTACTGGGAATATTGTATCAGAGGCTTCTGTAATAACTGACTGATACAACGTAACTAATAATCCTTATCCTGCAGGATCCATCAACAGCAGACAGGAACCAATTATAGCGGCCTGTGCTCTGGGACAGGAATATTTACTGACACAATGCATAGGATAATGACACTGACACTCGGGGTGCAGGTTAATGACACTGACACTCGGGGTACAGGATAATGACACCGACACTCGGGGTACAGGATAATGACACTGACACTCGGGTACAGGATAATGACACTGACACTCGGGGTGCAGGTTAATGACACTGACACTCGGGGTACAGGATAATGACACCGACACTCGGGGTACAGGATAATGACACTGACACTCGGGGTACAGGATAATGACGCTGACACTCGGGGTACAGGATAATGACGCTGACACTCGGGGTACAGGATAATGACACTGACACTTGGGGTACAGGATAATGACACTGACACTGGGGGTACAGGATAATGACACTGACACTCGGGTACAGGATAATGACACTGACACTCGGGTACAGGATAATGACGCTGACACTCGGGTACAGGATAATGACACTGACACTCGGGGTACAGGATAATGACACTGACACTCGGGGTACAGGATAATGACACTGACACTCGGGGTACAGGATAATGACAGTGACACTCGGGGTACAGGATAATGACACTGACACTTGAGGTACAGGATAATTACACTGACACTTGGGGTACAGGATAATGACGCTGACACTCGGGGTACAGGATAATGACGCTGACACTCGGGTACAGGATAATGACACTGACACTTGGGGTACAGGATAATGACGCTGACACTTGGGGTACAGGATAGTGACACTGACACTCGGGGTACAGGATAATAACACTGACACTTGGGGTATAGGATAATGACACTGACACTTGGGGTACAGGATAATGACACTGACACTCGGGGTACAGGATAATGACACTGACACTTGGGGTACAGGATAATGACACTGACACTCGGGGTACAGGATAATAACACTGACACTTGGGGTACAGGATAATGACACTGACACTCGGGGTACAGGATAATGACACTGACACTTGGGGTACAGGATAATGACACTGACACTCGGGGTACAGGATAATGACACTGACACTTGGGGTACAGGATAATGACACTGACACTCGGGGTACAGGATAATGACACTGACACTCGGGGTACAGGATAATGACGCTGACACTCGGGGTACAGGATAATGACACTGACACTTGGGGTACAGGATAATGACACTGACACTTGGGGTACAGGATAATGACGCTGACACTTGGGGTACAGGATAATGACACTGACACTTGGGGTACAGGATAATGACACTGACACTTGGGGTACAGGATAATGACAGTGACACTCGGGGTACAGGATAATGACACTGACACTTGGGGTACAGGATAATGGCACTGACACTCGGGGTACAGGATAATGGCACTGACACTCGGGGTACAGGATAATGACAGTGACACTCGGGGTACAGGATAATGACAGTGACACTTGGGGTACAGGTGATCTGCATCGGTTGCTCCGTTCCGTGCCCCCGCAAAAAAATAGAGCATGTCCTATTCTTGTCCATTTTGCATTTCTACAATGGGCTGCGTTCCGTAAAACACATACGGTCGTGTGCATGAGGCCTTACTAGCAGAGGGTGAATATGATGCTCAGGCCTCATGCACACGGCCATTGCCCGGCCGTGGCTGTATTGCGGCCTGCAAACAGCGCAATATGCGGGCACAGGCCGCGTGCTCCCCGCATCGTGGATGCGGACCCAGTCGCTTGAATGGGTCTGCAATCCGGAGCTGCGGTGCGAAACGGAGGCACGGAACCCCATGGAAGCACTAAGGAGTGTCTCCACACCACAAAAAAATAGAACATGTTCTATTTTTTTTTTGCAGTGCGGACGGATCACAGGCTCATTTAAGGTGAATGGGTCTCAATCCGTCCCGGCCGCCGCACGGACGTCACCCATGCAATGGTCCCCAATGCACGAAACGGCTGTGTACATGTGGCCTCAAGCAAATGCAAGGTTTCCTCCATGGACCTGCACACTGCACAGTCTCTCTCTCTCTCAGTGTTAACAATGGTTCCATTCAGTGACAGCAAGCAGCTTAAAAACAGTGATATGCGTAAACACAGAATCAATTGGAAAGTTGCAGATATTTTTTTTATAATACAGTGGTTACGTTTTATTTAAAGGACACTAGCCCTTTAAATAAATCACCTTCCTCCCAATGTTCACCAGATCAGCGGCACAGGAGGAGATAAGTGGCGCCCCCTCCAGAACCAGTGATGGCGATGCTGGGTGCTACCCTTAGTATGAGGTCTGCATGGCAGTGACACGCCAGCCGCCCTGGGCGCCGCTCCTCGCCCCGTCCGGGGCACTGACCACGGTGCACAGCAGGCGGTACAGCGGTCAGTCCCATGTAAATGCATCACTGGAACACATATATCAAAACCAACAGCGGACAAAACCGATATTACACTCATTTCTCTCAAACATTTCAAAGTACCAAAAAACATCGACTCTTGGAAATAATAATAGACAAAAAAATAATCGACTTCAAGGAGCTGAAAAACAAATTCAACCTAACTAACAAAGACAAACCCACTTATAAGGCTTAGGGTACTTTCACACTGGCGTTTGGGATTCCGTTTGTGAGATCCGTTTCAGGGCTAAAACGGATCAGTTCAGCCCCAATGCATTCTGAATGGACAAGGATCCGTTCAGAATGTATCAGTTCGGCTCTGTTCCGCCTCTATTCTGTTCTGGAGGCGGACACCAAAACGCAGCATGCAGCATTTTGGTGTCCGTCTGAAGAGGCGGAGCCTAACGGATCCATTTTTAATTACAATGTAAGTCAATGGGGACGGATCCGTTGTCAGTGACACAATATGGTGCATTTGAAAACGGATCCGTTCCCCATTGACTTTCAATGTAATTCAAAACGGATCCGCTTTGGACTTTGTCATTTTCCTTTTAACTAATGCAAACGGATCCGTTCTGAACGGATACAAACGCTAGCATTATAGGTGCGGATCCGTCTGTGCAAATAAACATACGGATCCGCACTCAACGCAGGTGTGAAAGTAGCCTTAAAATTCTGGGAAAAGTATCCTACTACAGACACTTTCATTCCTCAATATACATCGACTCTTCTGAAAACGTCGCCTAACCGCCAACTAGTAAAAACGTTAAAACACTTTACGACATGGCAAAGAACGACACAGCGCAGGAATCACTAATCTACCACCAAAAATGGGAAAAAGATCGAAATAAAACAGCGAGTCTAAACCCATGGAATAAAGCAACATCCACGTTAAAAAGGCTACCGCCTGCACCAATCACAGGGAACAATGTTACAAATTGTATCGGGCGGTACTACTATACACCAGCACAAATACACACAACACCTGCTCGGATATCTGCTGGAGGAGTTGTAACCAGCAAGGAACCCTAAGGCCCCTTTCACACGGGCGAGTTTTCCACGCGGGTGCAATGCGTGAGGACTGGAGGACGCATTGCACCCGCACTGAATCGGACCCATTCATTTCTATGGGGCTGTGCACACGAGCGGTGATTTTCACG
The DNA here is from genome assembly GCA_033119425.1 of Bufotes viridis. NCBI lineage: Eukaryota > Metazoa > Chordata > Amphibia > Anura > Bufonidae > Bufotes > Bufotes viridis. The sequence goes on from CM065591.1 coordinate 500,261,384, forward strand.
CATCACTTCTGCGTTGCGTGAAAATCGCAGCATGCTCTATATTCTGCGTTTTCACGCAACGCAGGCCCCATAGAAGTGAATGGGGCTGCGGGAAAATCGCAAGCAAGTGCAGATGCGGTGCGATTTTCCCGCATGGTTGCTTAGCAACGGGACCCGATCTCTATTATTTTCCCTTATAACATGGTTATAAGGGGAAATAATAGCATTCTTAATAAAGAATGCTGTGTAAAATGAAGATGAAGGGGTTAAAAATAATAAAAGTTAACTTACCTTAGCCACTTGATCGCGTAGTTGCGATCTGTCCTCTCTTTCCCTGCATCATCTAAGATCTACAGGACCTGTGATGACGTCACATCACATGGTCCAATCACATGGTCCAATCACATGGTCCATCTTACCATAAGTTCACCCATGTGATTGGACCATGTGATGTGATGTCATCACAGGTCCTGTAGATCTTAGCTGATGCAGGGAAAGAGAAGACAGATCGCAACTACAGGATCAAGTGGCTAAGGTAAGTTTACTTTTATTATTTTTAACCCCTTCCTCTTCATTTTACTATGCGTTCATTATTAAGAATGCTATTATTTCCCCTTATAATCATGTTATAAGGGAAAATAATCAATTCTCCAGAATACTCTACCCGAAACCACTGAAGTCCGGCTTCGGGTCTGGGTACCAAACATGGCGATTTTTCTCACACGTCTGCAAAACGCATTACAAACGTTTGCACCCGCGCGGGAAAAACACGCATATTCCCGCAACGCACCCGCCTCTTATCCGGGCGTCAAACATGACGCCCACGTGAAAGAGGCCTAACAATGTAAACATAGGAAACTTGAAATTTCAGTGCTTTCTTTGTATTTCCTTCTTTTTTTTTCTCTCTTTTACTACTATTAACCTTAATGTATGTAATTATACAAAATTATGAAAAAAAACAATAAAAATTATTTTGACTAAATACATCACTGGATAATGAAATGTTCTGTATGATTCTAACAGGCTTTGCGCAATTCCTTGCAGGTTTGAAGATCTCTGCTTGCAGTCAACAAAGGGCAGCATTCTTATCACATGCGGAGTCTAGAGGCCAATCTCGCGTTACGGTGTATCCAGTCTAGACAATCCGGACTGACCCACTCTATCTACGCTGATACATTGTAACAAACTCTCAGGGCAGGAGAAAGCTTTGTGCTGCTGATGCGATTACCTCGACTGGATACACGAGTAGCAAAGCATCAGCTGTGAGAAGAGGCCGGTCCGTACGGCCTCTGGCGGTGCACACTGTAGGTATAGAAGGGGTTCTCTGGGATTTTCATATAATTTCAGGACAGGTCACCAACATGAGACCGGCGGGGGTCCGACCCCGGCACCCCCACTGATCAGCTGTGTGAGCGCTGCGGCCTCCTCACAGCCTACCAAGCACAGCGCCGTACACTGGACAGTGGTCGTATTTGGTACTGCAGCTCAGCCCCATTCAATGGAAGGTGACGGAGCAGCGTCCAGGTCACATGACCAATGAATGGGGCGTGACGACTTCTTCTAACAGCCAATCGGTGGAGTCCCGGGAGATGGTCCATCACCGATCAGAAACAGAGGAGCGGTCATCAGCAGGTACAAACCAAGGACCCCAGTGCCGCAAAGCACCAGCGCTGAACCCGTCTATCTATCTGGATCACTACTTCTAGATGAGAGTTGTAGAGCACCCATGGGTGGTGGCATCGTTCAGGCGTAAGGCCCTCTTACGCGGAGCGAATATCGTACAGATTCTCGTGTGACCGTGTGATGTAATAAGCGACAAACCGCCCATCGTGATCTTTCAGCTAAATTATGGTCGCTCCTCGTTAATGGAACGCGCCTCCGACCGTCTGTCCGCCATCTTTACACGGAACGATTTACTAGCTACATCTTCGATGAGGAGATCTGCCGGGGGGGATAGTACCTTTATTAACCCCTTGCTTGCTGGACACCAGACTGCATCTATGATGGACGGAGTCACGCGCGACTTTACGAATAACTAACTTCGGCTCATCGGGGCCCATCCATTCTAATACTGAGGCGGATCTCCGTACAGGACTCGTCTCCAGTAATAACCGTATAATCCACAGCACACATAGTGCAATACTGAGATCACTACCATGAGGGTCCCGGGTGGGCACAGAGAGGGGCCCCGGGCTCCGGATCTTCCTCCAGGAGTCGGCGCTCTCGCTGCGGAGGACCCAGCCTGTCCCTGTGTCACACAGTCAGCCATACATCATGTAATACTGCCTTCTACCTGTAGAGGCCGCTGCCGAGAGAAGGTACAAAATCCTGGGGCCCCCAGCAAGGATCCCAGCTGAGCCGAGGGCAGCCACAACAACCCGCACCAAGAAATGCACTCACCTACCTACCTGACTACCTACCTGCCCAACTACCTACCTGCCTCACTACCTACCTGCTCGACTACTTACCTGCCTCACTACCTACCTGCCTCACTACCTACCTGCCCGACTACCTACCTGCCTCACTACCTACCTGCCTCACTACCTACCTGCCTCACTACCTACCTGCCCGACTACCTACCTGCCCAACTACCTACCTGCCTCACTACCTACCTGCCTCACTACCTACCTGCCCGACTACCTACCTGCCCGACTACCTACCTGCCTCACTACCTACCTGCCCAACTACCTACCTGCCTCACTACCTACCTGCCTCACTACCTACCTGCCCGACTACCTACCTGCCCGACTACCTACCTGCCCGACTACCTACCTGCCCGACTACCTACCTGCCCGACTACCTACCTGCCCGACTACCTACCTGCCTCACTACCTACCTGCCTCACTACCTACCTGCCCGACTACCTACCTGCCCGACTACCTACCTGCCCGACTACCTACCTGCCCGACTACCTACCTGCCTCACTACCTACCTGCCTCACAACCTACCTGCCCGATTACCTACCTGCCTCACTACCTACCTGCCCGACTACCTACCTGAACGACTTCCTACCTGAACGACTACCTACCTGCCTGACTACCTACCAATATCTGAGAGCCATTATCACCCGAAAAGATAGCACTGACATTGCTCAGCTCCACACGCGTCCGCACCCGAGCCAAAGACACTGCAACCTGAGCTCAGCACAGGGGCCCGGGGCCCAACAGACTGCAGCCAGTCCGAAGAAAGTAAGATGTATGTGGATGAGTGATGACACTATTCAACTGGGGACCACAAACAGACATACAGATGTAGCAGAGCTGAGGTTACCGCAACCCACCTCACTAGGACTGCGGGTGACATCTGCTACATTATCTGTACTCAGAGAGTTATCACTGTGTTATCTCTGGTGTTACATAGGACTGCAGGTGACATCTATTACATTATCTGTACTCAGAGAGTTATTACTGTGTTATCTGTGGTGTTACATAGGACTGCAGGTGACATCTATTACATTATCTGTACTCAGAGAGTTATTACTGTGTTATCTGTGGTGTTACATAGGACTGCAGGTGACATCTACTACATTATCTGTACTCAGAGAGTTATCACTGTGTTATCTGTGGTGTTACATAGGACTGCAGGTGACATCTACTACATTATCTGTACTCAGAGAGCTATCACTGTGTTATCTGTGGTGTTACATAGGACTGCAGGTGACATCTACTACATTATCTGTACTCAGAGAGCTATCACTGTGTTATCTGTGGTGTTACATAGGACTGCAGGTGACATCTACTACATTATCTGTACTCAGAGAGTTATCACTGTGCTATCTCTGGTGTTACATAGGACTGCAGGTGACATCTACTACATTATCTGTACTCAGAGAGTTATCACTGTGTTATCTCTAGTGTTACATAGGACTGCAGGTGACATCTACCACATTATCTGTACTCAGAGAGTTATCACTGTGTTATCTGTGGTGTTACAAAGGACTGCAGGTGACATCTACTACATTATCTGTACTTAGAGAGGTATCACTGTGTTATCTGTGGTGTTACATAGGACTGCTGGTGACATCTACTACATTTTCTGTACTCAGAGAGTTACCACTGTGTTATCTGTGGTGTTACATAGGACTGCAGGTGACATCTACTGCATTATCTGTACTCAGAGAGTTATCACTGTGTTATTTGTGGTGTTACATAGGACTGCAGGTGACATCTACTACATTATCTGTACTCAGAGAGTTATCACTGTGTTATCTGTGGTGTTACATAGGACTGCTGGTGACATCTACTACATTTTCTGTACTCAGAGAGTTACCACTGTGTTATCTGTGGTGTTACATAGGACTGCAGGTGACATCTACTACATTATCTGTACTCAGAGAGTTATCACTGTGTTATCTGTGGTGTTACATAGGACTGCAGGTGACATCTACTACATTATCTGTACTCAGAGAGTTATCACTGTGTTATCTGTAGTGTTACATAGGACTGCAGGTGACATCTACTACATTATCTGTACTCAGATAGTTATCACTGTGTTATCTGTGGTGTTACATAGGACTGCAGGTGACATCTACTACATTATCTGTACTCAGAGAGTTATCACTGTGTTATCTGTAGTGTTACATAGGACTGCAGGTAACATCTACTACATTATCTGTACTCAGAGAGATATCACTGTGTTATCTGTGATGTTACATAGGACTGCAAGTAACATCCACTACATTATCTGTACTCAGAGAGTTATCACTGTGTTATCTCTGGTGTTACATAGGACTGCAGGTGACATCTACTACATTATCTGTACTCAGAGAGTTATCACTGTGTTATCTGTGGTGTTACATAGGACTGCAGGTGACATCTACTACATTATCTGTACTCAGAGAGTTATCACTGTGTTATCTGTGGTGTTACATAGGACTGCAGGTGACATCTACTACATTATCTGTACTCAGAGAGTTATCACTGTGTTATCTGTGGTGTTACATAGGACTGCAGGTGACATCTACTACATTATCTGTACTCAGAGAGTTATCACTGTGTTATCTGTGGTGTTACATAGGACTGCAGGTGACATCTACTACATTATCTGTACTCAGAGAGTTATCACTGTGTTATCTGTGGTGTTACATAGGACTGCAGGTGACATCTACTACATTATCTGTACTCAGAGAGTTATCACTGTGTTATCTGTGGTGTTACATAGGACTGCAGGTGACATCTACTACATTATCTGTACTCAGAGAGTTATCACTGTGTTATCTGTGGTGTTACATAGGACTGCAGGTGACATCTACTACATTATCTGCACTCAGAGAGTTATCACTGTGTTATCTGTGATGTTACATAGGACTGCAAGTAACATCCACTACATTATCTGTACTCAGAGAGATATCACTGTGTTATCTGTAGTTTTACATAGGACTGCAGGTGACATCTACTACATTATCTGTACTCAGAGAGATATCACTGTGTTATCTGTAGTTTTACATAGGACTGCAGGTGACATCTACTACATTACCTGTACTCAGAGAGTTATCACTGTGTTTTCTGTGGTGTTACATAGGACTGCAGGTGACATCTACCACATTACCTGTTCTCAGAGAGTTATCAATGTGGTATCTGTGGTGTTACATAGGACTGCAGGTGACATCTACTACATTACCTGTACTCAGAGAGTTATTACTGTGTTATCTGCTGTGTTACATAGGACTGCAGGTGACATCTACTACATTATCTGTACTCAGAGAGATATCACTGTGTTATCTGTAGTTTTACATAGGACTGCAGGTGACATCTACTACATTACCTGTACTCAGAGAGTTATCACTGTGTTTTCTGTGGTGTTACATAGGACTGCAGGTAATATCTACTACATTACCTGTTCTCAGAGAGTTATCAATGTGGTATCTGTGGTGTTACATAGGACTGCAGGTGACATCTACTACATCATCTGTACTCAGAGAGTTATCACTGTGTTATCTGTGATGTTACATAGGACTGCAAGTAACATCCACTACATTATCTGTACTCAGAGAGTTATCACTGTGTTATCTCTGGTGTTACATAGGACTGCAGGTGACATCTACCACATTATCTGTACTCAGAGAGTTATCACTGTGTTATCTGTGGTGTTACATAGGACTGCAGGTGACATCTACTACATTATCTGTACACAGAGAGTTATCAGTGTGTTATCTGTGGTGTTACATAGGACTGCAAGTAACATCCACTACATTATCTGTACTCAGAGCTATCACTGTGTTATCTGTGGTGTTACATAGGACTGCAGGTGACATCTACTACATTATCTGTACACAGAGAGTTATCAGTGTGTTATCTGTGGTGTTACATAGGACTGCAAGTAACATCCACTACATTATCTGTACTCAGAGAGTTATCACTGTGTTATCTGTAGTGTTACATAGGACTGCAGTTGACGTCTACTACATTTTCTGTACTCAGAGAGATATCACTGTGTTATCTGTAGTGTTACATAGGACTGCAGGTGACATCTACTACATTATCTGTACTCAGAGTTATCACTGTGTTATCTGTGGTGTTACATAGGACTGCAGGTGACATCTACTACATTATCTGTACTCAGAGAGCTATTACTATGTTATCTGTGGTGTTACATAGGACTGAAGGTGACATCTATTACATTATCCTTACTCAGAGAGATATCACTGTGTTATCTGTGGTGTTACATAGGACTGCAGGTGACATCTACTACATCATCTGTACTCAGAGAGTTATCACTGTGTTATCTGTGATGTTACATAGGACTGCAAGTAACATCCACTACATTATCTGTACTCAGAGAGTTATCACTGTGTTATCTCTGGTGTTACATAGGACTGCAGGTGACATCTACCACATTATCTGTACTCAGAGAGTTATCACTATGTTATCTGTGGTGTTACATAGGACTGCAGGTGACATCTACTACATTATCTGTACTCAGAGAGTTATCACTGTGTTATCTGCTGGTGTTACATAGGACTGCAGGTGACATCTACTACATTATCTGTACTCAGAGAGATATCACTGTGTTATCTGTGCTGTTACATAGGACTGCAGTTGACGTCTACTACATTTTCTGTACTCAGAGAGTTATCACTGTGTTATCTGTGGTGTTACATAGGACTGCAGGTGACATCTACTACATTATCTGTACTCAGAGAGTTATCACTGTGTTATCTGTGGTGTTACATAGGACTGCAGGTGACATCTACTACATTATATGTACTCAGAGAGTTATCACTGTGTTATCTGTGGTGTTACATAGGACTGCAGGTGACATCTACTACATTATCTGTACTCAGAGAGTTATCACTGTGTTATCTGTGGTGTTACATAGGACTGCAGGTGACATCTACTACATTATCTGTACTCAGAGAGTTATCACTGTGTTATCTGTGGTGTTACATAGGACTGCTGGTGACATCTACTACATTATCTGTACTCAGAGAGTTATCACTGTGTTATCTGTGGTGTTACATAGGACTGCAGGTGACATCTACTACATTATATGTACTCAGAGAGTTATCACTGTGTTATCTGTGGTGTTACATAGGACTGCAGGTGACATCTACTACCTTATCTGTACTCAGAGAGTTATCACTGTGTTATCTGTGGTGTTACATAGGACTGCTGGTGACATCTACTACATTATCTGTACTCAGAGAGTTATCACTGTGTTATCTGTGGTGTTACATAGGACTGCAGGTGACATCTACTACATTATATGTACTCAGAGAGTTATCACTGTGTTATCTGTGGTGTTACATAGGACTGCAGGTGACATCTACTACCTTATCTGTACTCAGAGAGTTATCACTGTGTTATCTGTGGTGTTACATAGGACTGCAGGTGACATCTATTACATTATCTGTACTCAGAGAGATATCACTGTGTTATCTGTGGTGTTACATAGGACTGCAGGTGACATCTACTACATTATCTATACTCAGAGAGTTATCACTGTGTTATCTGTGGTGTTACATAGGACTGCAGGTGACATCTACTACATCATCTGTACTCAGAGAGTTATCACTGTGTTATCTGTGGTGTTACATAGGACTGCAGGTGACAACCTTTCTGTTGTATGTGTTTCTCAGACAGCCTGCATGGCTGCTGTTCCGACTCTTGTGGGGGCCCCTTGGAGCTGTGGGATCCCTGTGTCATTGGATGACCTTGTGGAGCTCTGATTGTTGTCGGTGGTTGTCACCCTGAGGTGGACAGGGTAGAACAGTGTCAGGGAAGAGCAGCCTTTCTATAAATCCTTCCCAGTCACTGAGAAGACACAGATCGATTACAAATGTGTCACATGGAAACCATCAGCAAGTAGGCTAATCAGTGCGGTGAGTCCTTCTCCATCTCACAAAGTGATGGCAGATCGATATTAAGCTATTGTGGTTCAGATGTAACCTCTGTGACCCCCTGTCAATGAGGAGCTGTCGCTGCCAGGCGGGGGCAGCACTGCACCGGAGCGGTGTCCATCTACTCTCAGGACCCCCGCCAGACCCACAGCTCGGATCTCCACTAACCATAAAACCCTTTAATCCTGCACAAACAATGACTACACAGAAACCAATGATAATTGCACCATGGGGAAACCATCAGCAAGCAGGGCAAGTGGTACAGCTGCTCCTGTCATGTCATAGGGGCATCATTTGTATTTAGCTCTTAAAGCAGTCATGTGACTCGTGTGTCACCCCCCCCCCCTCACGCTTATTGGAGATTTACTGACATGTCCCACGCACCACACACACTGACTTACCTTTTACACACTCATCCATTTCTCTTGCACTTACTGACACCTCAGACATTTCTTGCACACTCATTTACCCTTCTACAATCTCACGCTCAGTACACCAGACACTGACTAGTGACTTGCACACTCACAGACCAACTTCTCACACTCGCACCTCTCATTTATTTTCTTGCACTTTTACTGACTTTTCACTGGCACTTACAGTATCTGATGGATACTCACTGACCTGATGTGATGGCCTCTTCCACACTCAGAGTACAACACACCATTAGCTCACACTCAATGACACATCACCTTGGTTTATCTTCTGCACACACTCACCTCACACTCCTCTCTTGCACACACTCACTTCACACTCTCCTCTCTTGCACACACTCACACTCTCCTCTCTTGCACACGCTAACCTAACACTCATCTTGCACTCACTCACCTCACACTCTCCTCTCTTGCACACACTCTCCTCTCTTGCACACACTCACCTCACACTCTCCTCTCTTGCACACACTCATACTCCTCTTGCACACAATCACCTCACACTCTCCTCTATTGCACACACTCTCCTCTCTTGCACACACTCACCTCACACTCTCCTCTCTTGCACACACTCACACTCTCCTCTATTGCACACACTCACACTCTCCTCTCTTGCACACACTCACACTCTCTTCTCTTGCACACACTGACCTCACACTCTCCTCTCTTGCACACACTCACACTCCTCTTGCACACACTCACACTCTTCTCTCTTGCACACACATACACTCCTCTTGCACACACTCACCTCACACTCTCCTCTCTTGCACACACTCACCTCACACTCTCCTCTCTTGCACACACTCACCTTACACTCTCCTCTCTTACCTACACTCACCTCACACTCTCAGCTCTTGCACACACTCACCTCACACTCTCCTCTCTTGCACACATTCACCTCACACTCTCCTCTCTTGCACACATTCACCTCACACTCTCCTCTCTTGCACACATTCACCTCACACTCTCCTCTCTTGCACACATTCACCTCACACTCTCCTCTCTTGCACACACTCACACTCTCCTCTCTTGCACACATTCACCTCACACTCTCCTCTCTTGCACACATTCACCTCACACTCTCCTCTCTTGCACACACTCACACTCTCCTCTCTTGCACACACTCACCTCACACTCTCCTCTCTTGCTCACACTCTCCTCTCTTGCACACATTCACCTCACACTCTCCTCTCTTGCACACACTCACACTCTCCTCTCTTGCACACATTCACCTCACACTCTCCTCTCTTGCACACATTCACCTCACACTCTCCTCTCTTGCACACACTCACACTCTCCTCTCTTGCACACACTCACCTCACACTCTCCTCTCTTGCTCACACTCTCCTCTCTTGCTCACACTCTCCTCTCTTGCACACACTCACACTCTCCTCTCTTGCACACACTCACACTCTCCTCTCTTGCACACACTCACACTCTCCTCTCTTGCACACACTCTCCTCTCTTGCACACACTCTCCTCTCTTGCACACACTCACACTCTCCTCTATTGCACACACTCACACTCTCCTCTCTTACACACTCACCTCACACTCTCCTCTCTTGCACACACTCACCTCACACATCCCTTGCACACTCACACTCCAGTCTCGCCCACCGCCGGGGTACTCACGGGGTCGGGCTCTGGCGGGCGTGCTCCGGGCGGTGCAGAGCAGGGCCAGGGCTCCCAGGATCAGGGCCAGCTCTCTGCCTGCGGGGGCCATGTCTCCAGGTGCGGGGCTGCGCTGCTGCTGCCTCCCGAGCTCTCTCCCCGGGCTATAAGAGCTGAGCAGCCAGCGGGACACGGCGACGTCAGGCGGCTCTTCCCTGTGCAGCGCGGAGGGCGCCCCCTGCAGGACACAGCGGCAACTGCAGCTCAAAGCCGGACCAATGTACTGCGACTACACTGAGGGCACCCGGCGAGGAACTACAAGACCCAGCCACCCCTGACAGCATAACTCCCATCATATAGAATAGGAAGCCTGGACTACAAGACCCAGCAATCCCTGGCAGCATGACCCCCATCATATAGAAGAGGAAGCCTGGACTACAAGACCCAGCAATCCCTGACAGCATGACCCCCATCATATAGAAGAGGAAGCCTGGACTACAAGACCCAGCAATCCCTGGCAGCATGACCCCCATCATATAGAAGAGGAAGCCTGGACTACAAGACCCAGCAATCCCTGGCAGCATGACCCCCATCATATAGAAGAGGAAGCCTGGACTACAAGACCCAGCAATCCCTGGCAGCATGACCCCCATCATATAGAAGAGGAAGCCTGGACTACAAGACCCAGCAATCCCTGACAGCATGACCCCCATCATATAGAAGAGGAAGCCTGGACTACAAGACCCAGCAATCCCTGGCAGCATGACCCCCATCATATAGAAGAGGAAGCCTGGACTACAAGACCCAGCAATCCCTGGCAGCATGACCCCCATCATATAGAAGAGGAAGCCTGGACTACAAGACCCAGCAATCCCTGGCAGCATGACCCCCATCATATAGAAGAGGAAGCCTGGACTACAAGACCCAGCAATCCCTGGCAGCATGACCCCCATCATATAGAAGAAGCCTGGACTACAAGACCCAGCAATCCCTGACAGCATGACCCCCATCATATAGAATAAGCCTGGACTACAAGACCCAGCAATCCCTGGCAGCATGGCCCCCATCATATAGAAGAAGCCTGGACTACAAGACCCAGCAATCCCTGGCAGCATGACCCCCATCATATAGAAGAGGAAGCCTGGACTACAAGACCCAGCAATCCCTGGCAGCATGACCCCCATCATATAGAAGAGGAAGCCTGGACTACAAGACCCAGCAATCCCTGGCAGCATGACCCCCATCATATAGAAGAATCAGCTGGTAAAGCTTTCGTTGGAGTATAAGTCTCAACATTAGAAAACGTTGACATGCTCATGCTGAGAGTTGTAGTGCAGCCACCAGAAGGAGGTTTCCGTTCTGATCAGCAGGGCTATAGGGCATCATTTATGAATAGATATTCGCTGATTTTTGGTGTATCTATGGCTCTGATTAAGGTGGAAATGTCCTTTGCGTCGCAATCTACGACTTTTCTACTTTCACGCCAGGTCTTAAAAAGTGGGCGTGACCTGGACGGGGACCTAGGCGCAGAAAATGGGCTAAATGTAAGGAAGCTGTCTTACATTTAGACTGGCGGTAGATCCGCCGAAGTTATGTAGTGGTCGGCGCCTCTTCATAACTTCGGCGCAGCCACTGCCAGCGCAAAGCGGTCTAAAACACTGGTCGTAATAAATGACCCCCATAATCTGGATCTCGTGGACCTGAGTGGTGCTGGAGCGGAGGGGTCTGTCCATTAGGAGATGTGATATTCCTTCACTGCTCCCAGCACTTCCAGTAACTCTCCGTCATTGTCACTAATCAATGGTCTGTCCCCAATAATAACCAGTATAAGATGTCAGGACACCAGTTTGATTGAGCGCCATTCCGTATGTCTGTTGTCCCAGGTAACAGAAAACATAACAGAGCGCGTCATTCTAGGTTTATTACATCACATTTTGTGCAAAAAAAAAAAATATTCAATTAAAAAATAAAGTAAAAAACAGTAACAAACAAAAGGAATAAAAATATACAAAAATATTTTAAAAATAAATGAACGAAATAAAGGTAAAATAGTAGAATCAATTATATAAAGAAAAACAAAAATAAAAAAATAAAAATAAAGTAGCAAAAACAAAATAAAAATAAAGTAGAATAAAACAAAATTACGAAAATAATAAAAAAACAAGTAAAATAAAGAAAAAAGTAAAAATATAATAGGAATTTAAAATAAATAATAAAGTAAAAACATAAACAAACAAAATAAAAAAATAAAGTACACAATAAAATAAACATTTAAAGTTGTTAAAAACAAATAATAAATTAAAATAAAACAAAGTAAAAATTAAGAGAAAATTATAAACCAAATACAATAAAATTAAGCGACAATATAAAAACAAGAACAAATAACCTAAAAACAAATATACAAAAAATAAAGAAAAAAATGAACAAATTAAAAAAAATTTCAACATTTAAACTAGCAAAATACAAATAAAATAAAAACTGAAGAAAAAAATGAAAAACCAAGGAAAATAAATAATTAAAAAAAATTTAAAAAGTTAAATATAAAAAAACAAATAAATAAAAATAAAGTTTAACTTAAGAACAAACTATATTTAAATAAATAAAATGTTTAAATCATAAACACAATATTTTTAATAACTGATGATACATGTGGATCTTTTTGAATCCTGGAATCGATAAAATGTTTACAAAAATACAAAATGGATAAAAAACAATAGTTTTCTCTTTCTGGTAGTATTTTGGGCTGCTGGTAGAGTATTAGGCCCCACATCTGCCGCCATATGATGCCATGAATACTTCCGCACTATGGCATGTAATGGGACGTTGCACCATTTATCTCTTCGGGATTGTCTGAGAATACAGCAGGAGCTTCCATATAGAATCCCAGACAGATGGCGGTACAGCACAGGCCATAGACCCCCCCCCCCCCCCAGGGGCCCCAAATCTTAGGATGAGTATAGGCCCCGCAGTCAGATCCCCACCAGTCATTACCAGTTTCTCTGATGGGACAGACCAGGGACTGGTTTACGCTCTTAACTGAAACATGTAAAACAAGGGTTTCCACCCTAATAGTTTTTAGGTCCGGTCCTAACAGTTTAGGGGTCCGGTTCTGATTGCCCCTCGGATCCCTATAGGAGTTAAGCTGCAGACTAGAAAAGCTCACAGATCCTTAACTTCTACTGATCCCGTATAACATCATGTCTTATGCTCCAGTCACATTCCAAGCTGCTGGCGTCCTCGTGGACCTCTGTTATTCCTCCTATCAGAGAGTGTTCTGCTGCAGTACACTGTGGGAAAGGCAGTGGACACACAAACACTAAAATATACACAGTGGCGACCGAAGCGCGTGCCGTGAGCGAGACATGGGCGTGTGGGGGTCACAGCTAGGTCCTATGTGCTGAGTGGGAAGGTTTTTAGGAAGGGGATGTGAAAGGGGAACAGCCACCTCCAAGGCTATAAATAGACATGAGAGAATCTTAAAGGGGCGGGGTGCATTATTCATACTGGGGAGCTTAAAGAGGGCATCATTAATACTGGGGGCATTATTCATACTGGGGAGCACAAAGGGGGGCATTATTCATACTGGGGAGCACAAAGGGGGGCATTATACATACTGGGGGAGCACAAAGGGGGCATTATTCATACTGGGGAGCACAAAGGGGGCATTATTCTTACTGGGGAGCACAAAGGGGGCATTATTCATACTGGGGAGCACAAAGGGGGGCATTATTCATACTGGGGGAGCACAAAGGGGGCATTATTCATACTGGGGGAGCACAAAGGGGCATTATTCTTACTGGGGAGCACAAAGGGGGCATTATTCATACTGGGGAGCACAAAGGGGGGCATTATTCATACTGGGGAAGCACAAAGGGGGTCATTGTTCATACTGGGGAGCACAACGGGGGGCATTATTTATACTGGGGAGCACAAAGGGGGCATTATTCATACTGGGGGCACAAAGGGGGGCATTATTCATACTGGGGGCAAAAAGGGGGGCATTATTCATACTGGGGGGCACAAAGTGGGGTATTATTCATACTGGGGGAGCACAAAGGGGGTCATTGTTCATACTGGGGAGCACAACGGGGGCATTATTCATACTGGGGAGCACAAAGGGGGGCATAATTCATACTGGGGGCACAAAGGGGGGCATTATTCATACTGGGGTGGGGAGCATAAAGGGGGGCATTATTCATACTGGGGGCAGAAAGGGGGGCATTATTCATACTGGGGGGTACAAAGTGGGGCATCATTCATACTGGGGGGCACAAAAGGGGTCATTAGTTATACTGGGAAGCACAAAGGGGGGCATTATTCATACTGGGGGGCACAAAAGGGGGTCATTATTAATACCAGGAGAACAAATGGGGGCATTATTGATACTGCTGGAAATTATTCATAATGGGCCCCACTATGGGGCATTATTCATTATTGGGACCACTTGAGGTTCAGGGGGCACCATGGGGGGCATTATGTATACTGAGGGCACTGCAGGGGGTGACCTTTACATCTGCTTGTAAAGGTCATTAAAAACGGACACAAAACAGCCAATAAATAAGGAAAGACGCCCAGAAAATGGATGCAAAATGTGAATGTACTCTTAGAAATGTGATTGCCATAAGGCTACCTGCACGCATTGCGGATGACCTGTGGTTTTTCCATGCACATTTTCCGTAGAGTAATACATTAGACAAATCTCGTGTACGCTTTCCTTTTTTTTTCGTGCGAAAACCGACCTGGCGTGCGGATTCTGAAATGCAAGGGTGAGATCTGCAGTAAAACTGCATTAAATCTGCATCAAAAGAGCCATATTACACATGCGGATTTGGTGCAGAAATGCACAAAAATCCGTACAGAATTCCAGTTTTGTACCATAAGGGTGGGGGCTACCAGACTGCCCCTCGCCCAGTCCCATTGATCCGGGGGGTCCAATTGGTCACTGTCACTAATGGGCAATCGCTTATTGACAATCGCTCGATACATACGGATATTTAGAGACACTGGCTGTATATTACAATGTATCCTCTTCTCACTCCACAAAGGATACATTGTTTCTGTGTCTCCCGTATGGTACAATATAGAGTGGCCCCCCAATTTCCGGGGCTCCCAGCAGTCACTCATATAGCATATCATGTAGACCTGACCTCAGGGTCTGTGCTGGGAAACCACATCAAGTTCAGAGAATTAGCAGAGACTAGTGAATATGAGGAGGGGCGCAGACCGTGGGTGAGGAATTTTACACCCACCCCCACCAACTGCACTCGTGACTGTGCCACAGAGCTCACAATCTAAAGCCCATAGAGACCCTGGACTAGGTCCGCTTAGACGGCCAGTGCAGCAGAGCTTGGTTGGGTTTTTAGCAACATAACATAGTACAGTTTCTCGATGCAGCAGTGCTGATTGTGTTGGCATAGCAGAGCTGGGTTTGCTCTTCGACACTGTGTTATGTACTGTTTCCCATTGACTTTTGGTTCAGGCTCCTCTCAGCTCATGTATAGTGAAGTTATAAGTTTACCTGCCATTCAGATTCAGCAGAAAGCTGGGTAATACGAGCTTCACACCCACTTACTGACATGTGAGTTCCTGGCTGGTTCTGTCAGTGCAGCAGGGCCGGGCCGGTAGACGTAGTAGAGATGAGTGTGCCTAAAACGTCTGTCTTTGCTCCAGGCTCTGAGGAAGGGACCTGAAACAAATCTGTGCAGAGTGCAGGAGCAGTCTATTGTAATGCAGACAGAACTTCTTAAGACCACTGCATGTATTCAGATGGCGGCTACCTAGGGGGACTTACATAAAATATATATATATATGTCAAAATCACCCGCACCCCTTTCCTCATATTAAAAATAAAGACAAATAAACAATAAAAAAATGTAAAGGTCATAGACATTGCTGCGTCCCAAAATACCTAAACTGTTAAATAAAAAATAAAAATGGCCAATTTGCCATTTTTTCGTCACTTCACTTTCCCTAACAAAATTATAAAAAAAAGATCAAAAATTCTACTACACCCCAAAATGGTGTAGGTTTCTCCGCAAACAATGAGCCCTCACCTATAAAAAAGTTATAGGGGTTAGAATAAGACGATGCAAAGAAAAATAAAACAAAAAAGAAATTAATTTAAGTAGTAAAACACAAGAAAAACTATATAAATGTGGAATCGCTGTAATCGTACTGACCCGGAGAATGAAGGGAACAGGGCAGATTTATCTCATAGGGAACACTGTAAAAACAAAACCCATAAAACTATATAAATGTGGTATCTCTGTAATTGTACTGACCCGGAGAATGAAGGGAACAGGTCAGTTATATCTCATAGGGAACACTGTAAAAACAAAACCCATAAAACTATATAAATGTGGTATCGCTGTAATCGTACTGACCCGGAGAATGAAGGGAACAGGTCAGTTTTATCTCATAGGGAACGCTGTAAAAACAAAACCCATAAAACTATATAAATGTGGTATCGCTGTAATCGTACTGACCTGGAAAATGAAGCGGACAGGTCAGTTTTATCTCATAGGGAACGCTGTAAAAACAAAACCCATAAAACTATATAAATGTGGAATCGCTGTAATCGTACTGACCCGGAGAATGAAGGGAACAGGTCAGTTTTATCTCATAGGGAACGCTGTAAAAAAAAAAACTATAAAACTATATAAATGTGGTATCGCTGTAATCGTACTGACCTGGAGAATGAAGAGAACAAGGCAGATTTATCTCATAGGGAACGCTGTAAAAACAAAACCCATAAATCTATATAAATGTGGTATCACTGTAATCGTACTGACCTGGAGAATGAAGAGAACAGGGCAGTTTTATCTCATAGGGAACGCTGTAAAAACAAAACCCATAAATCTATATAAATGTGGTATCACTGTAATCGTACTGACCCGGAGAATGAAGAGAACAGGTCAGTTTTATCTCTTGGGGAACGCTGTAAAAACAAAACCCAGAAATCTATATAAATGTGGTATCACTGTAATCGTACTGACCCGGAGAATGAAGAGAACAGGTCAGTTTTATCTCTTGGGGAACGCTGTAAAAACAAACCTATAAAACTATATAAGTGTGGTATCACTGTAATCGTACTGACCCGGAGAATGAAGGGGAACAGGGCAGTTTTATCTCATAGGGAACGCTGTAAAAACAAAACCCATAAATCTATATAAATGTGGTATCACTGTAATCGTACTGACCTGGAGAATGAAGAGAACAGGGCAGTTTTATCTCATAGGGAACGCTGTAAAAACAAAACCCATAAAACTATATAAAGGTGGTATCACTGTAATCGTACTGACCCGGAGAATGAAGAGAACAGGGCAGTTTTATCTCATAGGGAACGCTGTAAAAACAAAACCTATAAAACTATATAAATGTAGTATCACTGTAATCGTACTGACCCGGAGAATGAAGGGGAACAGGGCAGTTTTATCTCATAGGGAACGCTGTAAAAACAAAACCCATAAATCTATATAAATGTGGTATCACTGTAATCGTACTGACCCGGAGAATGAAGGGGACAGGGCAGATTTATCTCATAGGGAATGCTGTAAAGATGAAACCCATAAAACTATGGTGGAATCCAGTTTTTTTCCCCCAATTACACCCCATATGGAATTTTGTTTTCTGCTTCCCACTACATCATATGCAATACTAAAAGGTGCCTTTAGAAATAAAAACTTGTCCTGCAAAAAAAAAAAGCCCCCGTACGGCGATGTGAATGTAGAAATTAAAAAGTTATGGCTCTGGGAAGGCAGGAAGTGAAAAATGAAAATACAAAAAAGAGGTTGAAGGAACCTGAGCTGCAATACCAGACCGAACCTGTGGATAAGTGTGGCACTGTTTGTGGAAGACAATAGCCCCGTTTTCTTAAATTCTGCAGAAATCCTCTAGGTGGTTGCCGGTCAGTATACAGCCTGCAGGGGGCGCTGTGGGAAGAGAAATAAAACAGGTCTCTATACTCTATGTAGCTGCTGTCCTCGAGATTTCAGCCCTCTGATCATCTTCAGCTCCCTTTATGTGAGCCCATCGGGACCCCATAAGCATAGGGATGGGGATCCAGTGCACCCCTTAAAGCTACACACCGTGCAATCTGCAACAGCTCCTCCCAGCCAATCAACAACCTCAAGAACGATGTGAGGGGTCCCCAAAACGTAAATGGTACAAGATCCGCCAGCCCTGCATGGATGATATCTTGGGACTTCTTACCGCTCCTCCTTCCTTTCTGATCAAGATTTTATGGGGCTTTTTATTGGGGAGCCCCGACTAGCTGTTGGCATCTAACAGAACTGACAGATCCAGCAGGTGGCGCCATGTGAGCCTGCACACACTCTGACAACCCTCTCCATAAGGGTTGTCACTCCTCTTCCTGCACAGGGTACAGTATGAAGAGACTCCTAGATTAGACTCTTATCCAGAAAACTGAAGTTATCAGATTGTTTTCTAGATTTCATGGAGAACCTAAAACAACGATGGACTGGATACAGATCGCAACATTGTAACAACAGCAGGAACACTGTGGCAATCACAAAAACCCCTCCCCCGCCTATGAAGGAGTCAGCCCCGTCCATCACCTGCCTCTCCTGTCCAGCTCCTGTCCATGGTGCTGAACAGAAGATGGGACATGAGAGGTCACTGATCGCCAACCCCCGGCACTGAAGGGGGGTACAAAGTAAATATAAATAAAGCTTAATCACTGTATAATGAACGGCCCTGCAGCTTTTATATGTAGGGGCAGCAAGAAAGTGTTACATTTTGTTAGACAGCTGCATGTAGAGCATTCCCTATGAGCCCTCTAACTGAACGAGCTAAGGAAAGTCCGTCATCGGCATCATCTGAGCCTGTAATCTGCAGAGGCTTCTCAGCCTGCCTCTCCTCTCCCTGCACCAACTGTTACTTGTCTAGATGTAGGGGGAAAAAAAACTTACATGCCACCCTGCAAATTTCATCTTCTCTCCCATCTACTTTTATAACACGTCTCTGGTTAGATGGGGTGAGTAGGGGGCTGCAGCAATCAGGGCAGGCGGTAAGTATAAAGGAACATCATACACTTACTGTCAGTACTGAACGCTGCATTTCTCATCCTGTCTTCTCAGTGCTAACCAGAGATGTGCTGTAAAAGCAGAAAGGAGCACTGCTGCCAGCGATCAGCGCTACCCTTAATATCCCTGGAGGATACAGGTTAGTGCACTGCCAGCGATCAGCGCTACCCTTAATATCCCTGGGGGATACAGGTTAGTGCACTTCCAGCGATCAGCACTGCCCAGAATATCCCTGGAAAATACAGGTTAGTGGACTGCCAGCAATCAGCGTTACCCACAATATCCCTGGAGAATAGAGGTTAGTGCACTGCCAGCGATCAATGCTACCCACAATATCCTTGGAAGATACAGGTTAGTGCACTGCCAGCAATCAGCGTTACCCACAATATCCCTGGAAGATACAGGTTAGTGCACTGCCAGCAGTCAGAGCTACCCACAATATCTCTGTAAGATAGAGGTTAGTGCACTGTCGACAATCAATGCTACCCACAATATCCTTGGAAGATACAGGTTAGTACACTGCTAGCGATCACTTCTACCCACAATATCCCTGGAAGACAGAGGTTAGTGTACTGCCAGCGATCAGCGTTACCAACAATATCCCTGGAAGAAAAAGTTTAGTGCACTGCCAGTGATCAGTACTACCCATAATATCCCTGGAGAATAGAGGTTAGTGCAATGCTAGCGATCAATGCTCCCCACAATATCCTGGGAAGACAGAAGTGCAATGCCAGTTATCAGCGTTACCCACAATATCCCTGGAGGATAGATGTTAGTGTGCTGCCAGCGATCAGTGCTACCCAAAATATCCCTGGAAGATACAGGTTAGTGCACTGCCACTGATCAGTGCTACCCACAATATCCCTGGAGGATAGAGGTTAGTGCACTGCCAGCGGTCAGCGTTACCCATAATATCCCTGGAAGAAAAAGTTTAGTGCACTGCCAGTGATCAGTGCTACCCATAATATTTCTTAAAGATATAGGTTTGTGCACTGCCAGCGATAAGCGCTACCAACAATATCCCTGAAAGATAGAGGTTAGTGCACTGCTAGTGATTAGCGCTACCCATAATATCCTTAGAAGATAGAGGTTAGTGTTATGTGGATGCCCGCACCTTAATGTAGCAGAGTTTCCCATAAGCACACATAAACCATGATGTACATCAGACGTACACTCTATAAGGGACCGATTGCTCAGAAAACCTGTATATTTTTGCTTATTTTGATGCACCTGCACCCATGCATCTCACTGCTTCTCGCTGTTGGAGTCAGTGATCGTCGTACACAGAGGAGACACTTCCCAACCCTGTGCAGAGAGTGACCTTCTGCCCCCATCTCCTTCCAGATTCATTGCTCTTCTAGCGTCTTCAGGTTCTTAGTCTGAATCTGATATAAAAACTGCAGATTACATCTGGAGCTGCTAATACCTGACCTTATTTAGAGACTTGCGAAGTCTGAGGCTGGAGCGCGGCCAATCACGTCAGTTTCCAGCAGTCAGGATAATCCAATGTCCTGGCGAGTGTAACGTTAGCGGCCCACGACCATGTCATAATGTCAGCGTTTCCCAATTATCTGCACAGCGCATGAGGTGTCATTACTGGCAGGGTGGCATGCTGGAAAACTATATCGTACACGATAAACTATGATAATATATATATTTATACATATATATATCCACAAAAGGTCCACGGCACTTGCTTCAATAAAAGCGTATCTTTATTTCACCAAGTGCGACATTTCGGTTTACTGAAACCATTCTCAAGCAAGTGATGATCATCACTTGCTTGAGAATGGTTTCAGTATGTAAACCAAAACGTTGCACTTGGTGAAATTAAGATACGCTTTTATTGAAGCAAGTGGCGTGGACCTTTTGTGGATATTGATTTTGGAAAACGGGATCTCTCCGACAGCGGTTGGCTCCCAATCTTTTCATATTTACAGTGCGGTTCACAATCTTTTGTTCTATTATAAATATATATATATATATATATATAAATATAAATATTTCCTACATAATCTTATCTGTTGGATACTGAAGAGCAACTTCCGTCATTACCAATAGTAACATATTCCAAAACTAACCCGTATGTACAAGAATATAACTACTATAATACAGCCTCCTATGTACAAGAATATAACTACTATAATACTGCTCCTATGTACAAGAATATAACTACTATAATACAGCCTCCTATGTACAAGAATATAACTACTATAATACTGCTCCTATGTACAAGAATATAACTACTATTATACTGCCTCCTATGTACAAGAATATAACTACTATAATACTGCTCCTATGTACAAGAATATAACTACTATAATACTGCTCCTATGTACAAGAATATAACTACTATAATACTGCTCCTAAGTACAAGAATATAACTACTATAATACTGCTCCTATGTACAAGAATATAACTACTATCATACTGCCTCCTATGTACAAGAATATAACTGCTATAATACTGCCTCCTATGCACAAGAATATAACTACTATAATACTGCCTCCTATGTACAAGAATATAACTACTATAATACAGCCTCCTATGTACAAGAATATAACTACTATAATACTGCTCCTATGTACAAGAATATAACGACTATAATACTGCTTCTATGTACAAGAATATAACTACTATAATACTGCTCCTATGTACAAGAATATAACTACTATTATACTGCCTCCTATGTACAAGAATATAACTACTATAATACTGCTCCTATATACAAGAATATAACTACTATAATACTGCTCCTATGTACAAGAATATAACTACTATTATACTGCCTCCTATGTACAAGAATATAACTACTATAATACTGCTCCTATGTACAAGAATATAACTACTATAATACTGCTCCTATGTACAAGAATATAACTACTATAATACTGCTCCTATGTACAAGAATATAACTACTATAATACTGCTCCTATGTACAAGAATATAACTACTATAATACTGCCTCCTATGTACAAGAATATAACTACTATAATACCGCTCCTATGTACAAGAATATAACTACTATAACACTGCCTCCTATGTACAAGAATATAACTACTATAATACTGCTCCTATGTACAAGAATATAACTACTATAATACTGCCTCCTATGTACAAGAATATAGCTACTATAATACTGCTCCTATGTACAAGAATATACCTACTATAATACTGCTTCTATATACAAGAATATAACTACTATAATACTGCTCCTATGTACAAGAATATCACTACTATAATACTGCTCCTATGTACAAGAATATAACTACTATAATACTGCTCCTATATACAAAAACATAACTACTATAATACTGCTCCTATGTACAAGAATATCACTACTATAATACTGCTCCTATGTACAAGAATATAACTACTATAATACTGCTCCTATGTACAAGAATATAGCTACTATAATACTGCTCCTATGTAAAAGACTATAACTACTATAATACTACCTCCTATGTACAAGAATATAACTACTATAATACTGCCTCCTATGTACAAGAATATAACTATTATAATACTGCTTCAATGTATAAGAATATAGCTACTATAATACTGCTCCTATGTACAAGAATATAACTACTATAATACTCCTCCTATGTACAAGAATATAACTACTATAATACTACCTCCTATGTACAAGAATATAACTACTATAATACTGCCTCCTATGTACCAGAATATAACTACTATAATACTGCTCCTATGTAAAAGAATATAACTACTATAATACTGCCTCCTATGTACAAGAATATAACTACTATAATACTGCCCCCTATGTACAAGAATATAACTACTATAATACTGCTCCTATGTACAAGAATATAACTACTATAATACTGCTCCTATGTACAAGAATATAACTACTATAACACTGCTCCTATGTACAAGAATATAACTACTATAATACTGCTCCTATGTACAAGAATATAACTACTATAATACTGCCTCCTATGTACAAGAATATAACTACTATAATACTGCCCCCTATGTACAAGAATATAACTACTATAATACTGCTCCTAATGTGGGGAGTCGCTCTGGTAGATAGCGGTGCGGGTGCAGTACAGAGGCAACAAGGAGTCCAGAAAGTGCAATAAACAGTGTTTTATTCACACTGACACAAAACAAACGATAAACAGTCTTGTGGTGTTAATTCACACACACATCAGAGGTCATGAGGCAAAACAAAAAGAGTCCAAAGCAGGATCCAATCACCTGTGAGGTTTGAGGTGCGGGTTCGCACCTGGCTGTCAGCCGAGCCGCAGGACAAACCATCTTCAGGCTTCCAGGAAAAACCCCACTTTGCCGAGCTCCTTCCTCCAGGTCAGAGAGCTCCACAGCACTGTTAGCAGCTCCAGGACAATCACAGCCTCACTCTCAGGATGGAAGACAATCCATCCACCTGACAGTGCTGCCTGAGCTTTATAGCCCAGCCAAAACCCGGCCTGGAACATGGGGAGTAGTCACCCACCCAGCACTTTGACTACTCCCAGTAAAAGCCGTCCCGGATAAGCTATAGTAGCCATGCTACCTATAAAAAGTGTCAAGCAGCTACTGCTGCTGACATGAAAAAACGGCTCTTACTCCACCGAGGCCAGGAACCTCGGTGACACGTATCTATCGTCCACAATCATTCCCCGTGCCTTCTTACATACCTCCCCCTTTGTTCAACCCTGCGGGGTTGAACACACGTCAAACAGTGCACTCGGGACAGGGCATCCGCGTTTCCCTGCAAGCGGCCTGCCCTGTGTTCTATGGAGAATTTAAAATTCTGTAAGGCCAGGAACCACCGGGTGACTCGGGCATTTCTCTCTTTGGCCTGGCTCATCCACTTGAGAGGGGAGTGGTCAGTCACCAGACGGAACTTCCTCCCCAACAGATAATAGCGGAGAGACTCGAGTGCCCACTTGATAGCCAGGCACTCTCTCTCCACTATACTATACCTAGTCTCAGCTGGGGTGAGCTTACGGCTGAGGAAGACAACGGGATGCTCCTCCCCGTTGACTTCCTGAGACAGTACAGCACCCAGGCCAACCTCAGAGGCGTCGGTCTGAACTATGAACTCCTTCTTGAAATCGGGTGTCACCAAAACCGGGGACCCACACAGGGCCGATTTCAAGGCAGAGAAAGCCTTTTCTGCCTGCTCATTCCAACGGACCGTCACTAACTTCCGCCCCTTCAAGAGGTCTGTCAATGGTGCCGCTAAAGTGGCAAAATGGGTAACGAACCTCATGTAATAGCCCACCATGCCCAGGAATGACTTTACCTGCCTCGTGGTGACAGGTCGGGGCCAACTCCGTATTGCCTCTATTTTGTTTACTTGGGGCTTGATGACCCCGCGCCCAATGACATACCCAAGATACTTTGTCTCCTCTAACCCTATGGAGCACTTCTTTGGGTTAGCGGTCAGTCCGGCCTTCCTAAGGGCGTCCACTACAGCCTGCACTTTGGGTAGATGACTTTCCCAGTCGCCACTGTGGATTATAATGTCATCCAAGTAAGCCGATGCGTACCGACGATGTGGACGTAGTACAATGTCCATGAGTCGTTGGAACGTTGCGGGGGCACCATGCAGACCAAAGGGTAACACTTTATACTTAGAGCCCCTCAGGGGTGATGAAAGCAGTTTTCTCTTTGGCAGCCTCCGTCAAGGGTACCTGCCAGTACCCTTTGGTGCGGTCCAAAACAGAAAAATACCTGGCTTGGCCTAACCTTTCAATCAGCTCATCCACCCGCGGCATGGGATACGCATCAAATTTGGAAACTTCGTTTAGTTTGCGGAAATCGTTACAGAACCGTAACGTCCCATCGGGCTTGGGTATTAAGACTATTGGACTAGCCCATTCACTTTTAGACTCCTCAATGATATTAAGTTTCAGCATTAGCTGCACTTCCTCCGAGATGGCTTGTCGCCGAGCCTTGGGTACCCGGTATGGTTTTAACCGGACTCTTGCCTGAGGCTCAGTGACAATGTCATGCCGGATTAGGGAAGTGCGTCCAGGGAGGTCCGAGAACACATCAGTGTTCCGACTAATGAATTCCCTAGCTTCCTGAGCCTGTTTAGAGGAGAGGGTGTCAGCAATTTTACTGTGACCACTGCTTCTTTTGTATCATATATAGGGGCTGGAACTTCTTCTCCTAGAAAACTCGGCCGTGGGCTATCATCTGAACTGGTCTCCCTAGCTTTCCAAGGTTTAAGTAAATTCACATGGTACACCTGCTCCGGCTTTCGCCGCCCTGGCTGGTGTACCTTGTAGTTACTTCCCCAACTTTTCGAGTACCTCGTAGGGTCCCTGCCACCTAGCCAGGAACTTATTGTCCACCGTCGGAACCAGAACCAAAACCCGATCTCCGGGTTAAAGTTCCGGACCCGAGCCTGCCTATTATAGACCCGACTCTGAGCTTGCTGCGCTGCCTCCACATGTTCTTTAACCAGCGGTAACACGGCTTCCATGCGTTCCTGCATCTGGGTGACATATTCCACAACACTTTTATAGGGTGTGGGTTGCTGCTCCCACGCCTCTTTGGCTATGTCCAACAGCCCGCGAGGATGCCTGCCATATAGCAGTTCGAAGGCGAGAACCCAGTAGAGGCCTGGGGCACTTCTCGCACTGCAAACATCAGATAGGGGAGAAGGAGGTCCCAGTCCTTCCCATCCTTAGCCACCACTCGTTTTAACATATTTTTAATGTTTTATTAAACCTTTCAACCAGGCCGTCAGTTTGCGGATGATAAACGGACGTCCGTAGCTGTTTAATGTGCAGCAACTTACAGAGTTCCCTCATGACCTTGGACATAAAAGGAGTCCCCTGGTCAGTCAGAACCTCTTTAGGTAGGCCCACGCGGGAAAACATCTCCATCAACTCCTTCGCTATCAGTTTGGCTGATGTATGTCGTAAGGGCACCGCCTCAGGGTACCGAGTGGCATAGTCTAGGACGACCAAGATATGTTGGTGCCCTCTAGTGGACTTCGGTACGGGGCCTATAAGATCCATAGCTATTCTCTCGAACGGAACCTCGATAATCGGGAGAGGCACCAGGGGACTACGGAAATGTGTTAGGGGGCTAGTTATCTGGCAGGTTGGGCAAGACTTACAAAATAGTTCTACTTCTTTGAACACACTGGGCCAGTAAAACCTCTGTAATATCCTGTCCTGCGTCTCCTGCCATCCCAGGTGTCCCCCAAGAACATGTTGGTGGGCTAGCTCCAACACGAGTTTGCGGTACGCTTTGGGCACCACCAGCTGTTCAATATGCTCACCCCGCAGCTGGTTTACCCGATACAGCATTCCCTGGTGAACAACAAACCGGGGAAACACCGACTCAGTCCCAGGTTTTTGTGGTTCACCATCAATTATTATCACATTCTCCCAAGCCCGGGATAGGGTGGGATCCCGGTGTTGTGCGGTTCTGGACTCCCCCCTGAGCCAGGCCACTCTGCTAGGGTTCCATCTGCCTCCCGGGCAGTGGTGACTTTCGTATCCGGCCAGAGTGCTGGAAAACCAGGGAAGTCTCTCCCAATTATAAGTTCATACTGTAATTTTGTAGCGACGGCCACCTCATGAACCCACCTGCCAGCCACAGTTGATAGAAAGACCAGGGCGGTGGGATAGTCCTTTAAGTCTCCATGAATACACACCACCCCGACCTTTCGGCCAGTATACTCCGTGGGTCGCACAAGGGCAGCTCTTACCAGGGACACCAGACTCCCTGAATCTAGCAGAGCCACCGCCAGAGTGTCCCCCACTTCCACCTGACACAGGTGGCTATTGTCTATAGTCTCAGAGAAACCTGTGGCACACAGCTTCCGGGCATACAACGAATGGCGGTAACCATAGTTCGTGTCCATGGGTTCACTCCGATGGGGACAGTTGGCCCTTATGTGTCCAGGCTCCCGACACTGCCAGCAGACCACTGGGGATGGGTCTGCAAGGGGTCCATCCCAGGCGGGTTTGGCCGGCCGCCGGGTCTGGGGTGGAGATTTCTGGGGTTTGACTGGCCCCCTCCCAAAAGAACCCCCCTGCAGGTTTCTGGTGGCCTCATATCGCTCCACCAGGTCGACCATCTCCAAGGCATTCCCAGGTGACACCTGGCCGATCCTGTGCTGGAGAGGGTATGGCAAAGCCCTCCAGAATACATCTGCTAACAGACGGTCTAGCATAGCAGTAGGAGTCAGTATGTCTGGCTGCAGCCATTTTTGCAACCGATGTAGCAAGTCATAGTATTGTGGTCTGGCGGGTTCAGCCAGGTTAAACTCCCACTGATGCACCCGCTGGGCCCGGACCAAAACATTCACCCCCAGTCTTGCCAGGATCTCACCTTTCACGGTCGGGTAGTCAGCTGCTTGATCATCTGGGAGGTCAAAAAATACTTGCTGAGGTCCAGACGCCAGGAACGGAGCGACGACCTCCGCCCACTGTTCTCGGGGTAATTTCTCCCTCACGGCCACCTTCTCGAACACCGCCAGATAGGTCTCAACATCATCCGAGGGGGTCATTTTAGGGATCGCTGCACGGACAACTTTCCGGGCATCGTGGACGTACTGGGACGCTCCTGTCGCTTGTAAGGCCATCACCTGCTGAAGTAGTAGCTGGTTGGTCTCCTGCTGCTGCTTGTTGGCCTCCCGCTGCTGCAAGTTAGCCTCCACAAGGGCTTTTACAACCGCCTCCATTTTATCAGGGAACACAGGCTGCAACTTTGCTGGCCTAATATAGGACATCCAGTCGTGCCCAGCAGAAACAAAAAAAAATTTTCGGCGTTCACGCCAGCCTCACTGCGCATGCCCGCATCCGACACCAAATGTGGGGAGTCGCTCTGGTAGATAGCGGTGCGGGTGCAGTACAGAGGCAACAAGGAGTCCAGAAAGTGCAATAAACAGTGTTTTATTCACACTGACACAAAACAAACGATAAACAGTCTCGTGGTGTTAATTCACACACACATCAGAGGTCATGAGGCAAAACAAAAAGAGTCCAAAGCAGGATCCAATCACCTGTGAGGTTTAAGGTGCGGGTTCGCACCTGGCTGTCAGCCGAGCCGCAGGACAAACCATCTTCAGGCTTCCAGGAAAAACCCCACTTTGCTGAGCTCCTTCCTCCAGGTCAGAGAGCTCCACAGCACTGTTAGCAGCTCCAGGACAATCACAGCCTCACTCTCAGGATGGAAGACAATCCATCCACCTGACAGTGCTGCCTGAGCTTTATAGCCCAGCCAAAACCCGGCCTGGAACATGGGGAGTAGTCACCCACCCAGCACTTTGACTACTCCCAGTAAAAGCCGTCCCGGATAAGCTATAGTAGCCATGCTACCTATAAAAAGTGTCAAGCAGCTACTGCTGCTGACATGAAAAAACGGCTCTTACTCCACCGAGGCCAGGAACCTCGGTGACACGTATCTATCGTCCACAATCATTCCCCGTGCCTTCTTACACTATGTACAAGAATATAACTACTATAATACTGCTCCTATGTACAAGAATATAACTACTATAATACTGCTTCTATGTACAAGAATATAACTACTATAATACTGCTCCTATGTACAAGAATATAATTATTATAATACTGCTCCTATGTACAAGAATATAACTACTATAATACTGCCTCCTATGTACATGAATATAACTACTATAATACTGCCTCCTATGTACAAGAATATAACTACTATAATACTGCTCCTATGTACAAGAATATAACTACTATAATACTGCTCCTATGTACAAGAATATAACTACTATAATACTGCTCCTATGTACAAGACAGGGGGAAACTCCAAAAAAGTGACTCCATCTAGGAAACTACACCCCTCAAGGTATTCAAAACTGATTTTACAAACTTTGTTAACCCTTTAGGTGTTCCGCAAGAGTTATTGGCAAATGGAGATGACATTTCTGAATTTCAATTTTTTGCTACCTTGCCTCAAAAAAAGTGTAATATAGAGGAACCAAAAATCATATTTACCCTAAAATAGTACAAGCAAAACTGCCACCTTATCCCGTAGTTTCCAAAATGGGGTCACTTTTTTGGAGTTTCTCCTCTAGGGGTGCACCAGGGGGGCTTCAAATGGGACATAGTGTCAAAAAACCAGTCCAGTAAAATCCACCTTCCAAAAACCGTATGGCGTTCCCTTCCTTCTGCACCCTGCTGTTTGTCTATACAGCAGTTTACAACCACTTATGGGGTGTTTCTGCAAACTACAGAATCAGGGTAATAAATATTGAGTTTTGTTTGGCTGTTAACCCTTGCTTTGTTACTGGAAAAAAATGGATTAAAATGGAAAATTTTCAAAAAATCGAAATTCTGAAATTTTATCTCCATTTGCCATTAACTCTTGTGGAAAACCTAAAGGGTTAACGATGTTTGTAAAATGAGTTTTGAACACCTTGAGGGGTGTAGTTTCTAGAATGGGGTCATCTTTGGGTGGTTTCTATTATGTAAGCCTCACAAAGTGACTTCAGATCTGAACTGGTCCCTAAAAAGTGGATTTTTGAAAATATCTGAAAAATTTCAAGATTTGCTTCTAAACTTCTAAGCCTTGTAACGTCCCCAAAAAATAAAATGGAATTCCGAAAATGATTCAAACATGATGTAGACATATGGGGAATGTAAATCAATACCTTTTTTTGGCGGTATTAATATGTGCTATAGAAGTAGAGAAATTGAAACTTAAAAAATTGCTAATTTTTCGACATTTTTGGTAAATTTGGTATTATTTTACAAATAGAAATGAAATTTTTTGACTCCATTTTACCACTGTCATGAAGTACAATATGTGACGAAAAAACAGTCTCAGAATGGCCAGGATAAGTAAAAGCGTTTTAAAGTTATCACCACAAAGTGACACTGGTCAGATTAGCAAAAAATGGCCGAGTCCTTAGGGTGAAATAAGGCTGAGTCCTTAAGGGGTTAAAGGGGACGCGCAGTCCTGGGCCTTTTCGCTGCCGACCGGATGTCTGGCACTTCGGTTGGTGGATGAATTTTTTAAGGCCTTGGGATTGATTTATGATGACCCAGATCGAGTCTCGATGGCGGAATCTAGGTTGCGTAATTTGATTCAAGTAGAACATACTGCAGAGGCGTACTGCGCTGAATTTCGGAGATGGGCTACGGAGACTGAGTGGAATGACCCCGCGCTGCGTAGTCAGTTTTTTCAGGGGTTGTCAGAGAGATTGAAAGAGGCCCTTGCTTTTCATGAGTATCCGGATACATTTGGAAATGCTATGTCTTGGGCAGTGCGCTTAGATGGACGCATTAGAGAGAGGAATAGGGCCCCTTCAGCGCGAGGGATTCCTTCTGGCAGTGGTTTGGTCAGGTTAATATGACATATAATTCTGGGATGGGGGCGAAACCCATGCAGGTGGGTCAGGTGTCTTTTCGTTCAGGTAATAGGAACTTTAGGAGGTTGTGTAAATTATGTTTTTACTGTGGAGTAAGTGGCCATTTTGTTTATGCTTGTCCTTTGGTTAACTCTTTCAGGACACGGCCATTTTTAGCAAATCTAACATGTGTCACTATATGTAGTAATAACCTTAAAATGCTTTTACTTAGGGTACTTTCACACTTGCGTTGGTGCGGATCCGTCTATTATTTGCACAGACGGATCCGCACCTATAATGCAAACGTTTGTATCCGTTCAGAACGGATCCGTTTGCATCAGCTTTAAAGAAAAATGTCAAAGTCAAAACGGATCCGTTCGGCTCCGCATCGTCAGACGGACACCAAAATGCTGCAAGCTGCGTTTTGGTGTTCGCCTCCAGAACAGAATAGAAGAGGAACGGAGCCGAACTGATGCATTCTGAACGGATCCTTATCCATTCAGAATGCATTGGGGCTGAACTGATCCATTTTGGACCGTTTGTGGGAGCCCTGAAACGGATCTCACAAACGGAATCCAAAACGCTAGTGTGAAAGTAGCCTTATCCAGGCCATTCTGAGATTGTTTTCTCGTCACATATTGTACTTCATGACAGTGGCAAGATTGAGTAAAAAAATGTCATTTTTAATTATAAAAAAATACCAAATTTACCAAAATTTTTGAAAAATTAGCAATATTTTAAGTTTCAATTTCTCTACTTCTATTATACATATTAATACCGCCAAAAAAAGTTATTGATTTACATTCCCCATATGTCTAGAATCAGTTTACGACCACATATGGGGTGTTTCTGCAAACTACAGAATCAGGGTAATAGATATTGAGTTTTGTTTGGCTGTTAACCCTTGCTTTCTTACTGGAAAAATGGATTAAAATGGAAAATTTTCAAAAAAATAGCTGTTCTGGGAACATTTTTAAATTTTGTTATTTACATTGTTGATCTGACAGGTTAGATTGTGTGCTATTTCTATAGAGCCGGTTGTTACGGACGTGACAATACCAAATATGACTACTTTTTGGGGGGTTTTGATTCAGTTTTATATAATAGAGAAAAAAAGGGTTTTTTAATGTCTCCACATTCTGAAAGCCATATTTTTTTATTTTATTTTTTGGGCGACTGTCTTATGTAGGGGCTCATTTTTTGCGGGATGAGATGTCAGTTTGATTGGCACTATCTTGGGGGTGTATATGACATTTTGGTCGCTTGCTATTACACTGTTTGTGATGTAAGGTGACAAAAATGGCTTTTGACACCGTATTTATATATATATTTTTGCTGTGTTCACCTGAGGGGTTAGGTCATGTGTTATTCTTATAGAGAAGGTTGTTACGGACGCGGCAATACCCAATATGTATACTTTTTATTAATATATTTAAGTTTTACACAATAATATCATTTTTGAAACAAAAAAAAATCATGTTTTAATGTTTCCATAGTCTGAGAGCCATATTTTTTTATTTTTGGGGGCGATTGTCCTATGTAGGGTATAATTTTTTGCGCGATGAGATGACGGTTTGATTGGCACTTTTTTGAGTGCATATAACTTTTTGATCGCTTGCTATTACAGTTTTTGTAATGTGAGGTGACAAAAATGATTTTTTTTACATAGTTTTTATATATTTTTTTTACGGTATTTACCTGAGGGGTTACATCATGAGATATTTTTATAGAGCAGGTTTTTACGGACGCGCCGATACCTAATATGTATACTGTTTTTTTATTTATTTTACTTTAACACAATAACAGCATTTTAGAAAAAAAATAATGTTTTAGTGTCTGAGAGCCATATTTTTTTATTTTTTGGGGCGATTGTCCTATGTAGGGGCTCATATTTTGCGGGATGAGATGGCGGTTTGATTGGTACTATTTTGGGAGGCATACGCCTTTTTGATCGCTTGGTATTACACTTTTTGTTTTTTATGTAAGGTGACAAAAAAAGGCTTTTTTTACACACATTTTTTTTACGGTATTTACTTGAGGGGTTAGGTCATGTGATATTTTTATAGAGCAGGTTTTTACGGACGCGGCGATAAATAATATGTGTAGTGTATTTTATTTTTTTAATTTTTATTCAGTTATTACTTTTTTTCACTTTTTTTTTTTTTTTTTGACTCCGATCCACTTGATTCTTGTAGATCCAGTGGGTCTGATGTCAGTATAATACAGTACAGTAAACCATATAGTGTACTGTACTGTATTTTGTACTTTACACTGTCTGATCAGACTTCTGCCTTTTCACTCTGCTAACACTGCTGGACCACCATGGATTTTAGAGAGGAGGCGGGCGGGGGATCGCGATCCCGCACGCCGCACAGCACGCCTCCTGCACCGCCCGCACTCCGCACTGTCACATAGGGGGCACATCAGGGGGACATTGAGGGCTCGGGGGGGGGGGGGGGATGTTGGGGATGGGGATATTATTTATATACAGTCTCTACAGACTAGCCAATCAGAGTGATCGCTGGCCGGGGACTGCTCTGATTGGTCCCCGGCCGGTTAGCTGAGACCCCTGGCTGTGTGTAACAGCCGGGGTCTCTGCGCTGTCACCATGTCTGCAGACATGGTGACAGTTTAACTGTAGGACGCCTAGTTAGGACGAGTATTCTCGTCCAGAGTCCTCAAAGGGTTAAACCGCAAGTTGATGATAAAGAACCACAAAAAGGGTTTACATAAAAAAAAAAAAAACATTCCTGACTCTTGGTAGTGTTAATGGGGTGCTGGGGTAAACCTTATTGATTTTCTTTTTCTTCTAAATCTGGGCTTAAGTATGTGCATGCGGTGTTCGCAATTGATTCCTCCCCTCTTTCTCAGAGGAGTCTCAGGCCTCTTGCACACGAACGTTTTTTTGGGCGAGTGTACGGGCCATTTTTATGTGTTCCGTATACGGTCCGCATACAGAACAATTCATTTTAATGGTTCCGCAAAAAACAGAAGTGTTCCCGTGTGTATTCCGTTTCTGTATTTCCGTTTTTTACGTTCCGTGCAAAGATAGAACATGTCCTATTATTGCTCGCCAATCACGATCCATGGCTCCATTCAACGGAACCATCTATTGAAAATTTTAAGCCCAGCGCAATATTTTTCTATGTAATTACTGTCTACTGTATATGCCATACGGAAAAACGGAAACACAACGGAAGCAAAAAATGGAAAAACGTATCCGATAAAAGCGGCCTGCAAAACACTAAAAAAGCCATACGGTCGTGTGAAAGAGGCCTCACTCAGATTGCTCATGGTATTCGGCTTTGGGTGGGTGATTCGCATGTTGGAATCATTTCTTGTTTTGTCATGAAGGACTTGCCCGCTCCTATGGTCCTTGGTTTGCCGCGGTTGATTAACCATAACCCTACTATTGATTGGCAGGCAAGACAGATCATTGGTTGGAGTGAATTTTGTTCAGACAATTGCTTTAATGCATCTATCTCAGGAGTGTCTTCTACGATTTTACCTCAGTATCTCTCAGATTTTGCGGATGTCTTTTCGGAGAGTGGGGCTCAGGAGTTGCCTCCTCATCGTGAATATGATTGTCCTGTTAATCTCATCCCAGGGGCCAAGTTGCCAAAGTCTCGGCTGTACAATCTTTCTCAACCCGAAAGAGAGGTCATGCGAAAGTACATTGCCGAAAGTTTGGCAAAGGGTCATATTAGGCCCTCAAAGTCTCCGGTCGCAGTTGGTTTATTCTTTGTAAAGAAAAAGGATGGATCGCTTAGACCTTGCTTGGATTTTCGAGAATTAAATCTCATTACGGACTGTGATCCGTATCCCCTTCCTTTGATTTCTGACCTTTTTGATTAAATTGTTAGAGCCAAGATTTTCTCCAAGTTAGATTTACGAGGGGCCTACAATCTGATCAGTATCAAGAAGGGGGATGAGTGGAAAACGGCCTTCAACACGCATGAGGGTCATTTAGAAAATTTGGTTATGCCTTTTGGGTTAACGAACGCGCCAGCGGTGTTTCAGCGATTTGTCAATGACATTTTCCATCATTTGGTGGGTAGGTTCATTGTAATTTACTTGGATGACATATTAATTTACTCCCCTGATCTGAAGACCCATCAGGATCACATGAGACAGGTTTTGTCAATCCTTCGGGAGATAACTTATATGCTAAATTGGAGAAATGTTTGTTTTCTGTTCAGGAGCTTCCGTTTTTAGAATATCTGCTTTCTGACTTTGGTTTTCGTATGGACCCCGAAAAAGTCCGGGCGGTTCTGGAATGGGACCAACCGGAGAATCAGAAAGGTTTGATGCGCTTTTTGGGGTTTAGCAATTATTATAAAAAATTTATTTTGAACTACTCGCTGACCGATATGACTAGGAAGGGTGTCGACTTTTCTTTCTGGTCGGAGGAGGCATTGCAGGCCTTTTCGGCTATTAAGGAATGTTTTGCGTCTGCTCCCATTCTGATGCAGCCTGATGTGTCTCAACCATTCGTGGTGGAGGTCAATGCATCAGAGGAGGGGGTTGGAGCAGTGCTGTTGCAGGGTCCATCGCCTGGCAAGTGGCGTCCGTGTGCCTTCTTTTCCAAGAAACTCTCGGTCGCCGAGAGGAATTATGATGTAGGAGATAGGGAATCGCTGGCCATCAAATTGGCCTTTGAGGAATGGCATCACTGGTTGGAGGGGGCGTCTCATCCAGTTACGGTATATACTGATCATAAGAATTTGGCTTATTTGCAGTCCGCCAAGCGCCTAAATCCTAGACAGGCTAGATGTCACTGTTCTTTACTAGATTCAATTTTGTGGTTACTTTTCGCCCAGAGGTTAAAAACGTCAAGGCAGATGCTTTGTCTTGTAGTTTTCCTGGGGGAAGTGATTTAAAGGATCCTGCTCCGATTTTGGCTGATCAGGTGGTTATCTCTGCTATGTAGCCCGAGTTGGAGATGGAGGTGTTGGGAGCCCAGGAGGGGGCTCCTGATTCTTGTCCCCCAGGGAGGTTGTTTGTTCCTGCTGGACTGCGATACAAGGTATTCAAGGAACATCACGATAGGTTCTGGTGGTCCGGGTTACGTAAGAGTGTTGAAGATTACGTAGAAGCTTGTGAGACCTGTGCACGGTCAAAGGTTGCTCACACTCGACCTTCTGGTTCACTTCTTCCTTTGTCTATTCCATCTTGTCTATGGATTTTATTACTGATCTCACGAGTTCCTTCGGGAAAATGGTGATTTTGGTGGTTGTGGACTGTTTTAGTAAAATGGCTTACTTTGTATCGTTACCTAGTTTGCCCAATGCTAAGACTCTTGCTCAGGTTTTTGTAGATAACATCGTGAAATTACATGGTATTCCCTCGGATGTGGTTTCTGATAGGGGCACGCAAGTTTGTTTCCAGGTTCTGGAGGGCGTTCTGCTCTCGTCTTGACATTCAACTTCGTTCTCTTCGGCTTTTCATCGAATGGGCAGACAGAGCGTACTAACCAAAACCTTAAGACCTACTTGAGGTGTTTTGTGACTGAGAACCAGGAGGATAGGTCCTCATTCTTATCTCTTCAGGTGCACTGGGTGGGGTCGTTTGTGTGAGTTTAAATCACGCCCCTTCCCTGTCTCCTGTGCGGGTTATAGCTTCTTTCTTGCTCTGTGGAAAGGTGGATTCGCTGTTTCTGCTCTGCTACAAGATAAGTTGGTTTTTGTTTCCTTACCACCTGCCTCCTCCGGGACAAGAAGAAGCAGGCTGCCTCTTTCCCCCTTTTCCACTATCTCAGGTACTTTAGGGAGTCTTCAGTCTTAGTCACAGGGGCATGTTGATTCCCACTTTAAGGGTCTGAACGTGGGCATAGTAGTCTAGGGACAGTTGGTAGGATATTGTTAGGAGGTGATCTTTATACCCAGCTTCTGGCCTAGACGCTTGTTTTGAGGTTTTCTGTGTGTTTATTGTAACTTGCATCCTTCCCGTCGTGACACTATGTATAGGAATATAATACTGCCTCCTATATACAAGAATATAACTACTATAATACTGCTCCTATGTACAGGAATATAACTACTATAATAATGCTCCTGTGTACAAGAATATAACTACTATAATATTGCTCCTATGTACAAGAATATAACTATTATAATACTGCTCCTATGTACAAGAATATAACTACTATAATACTGCTCCAATGTACAAGAATATAACTACTATAATACTGCTCCTATGTACAGGAATATAACTACGATTATACTGCCTCCTATGTACAAGAATATAACTACTATAATACACTGCCTCCTATGTACAAGAATATAACTACTATAATACTGCATCCTATGTACAAGAATAGAATTACTATAATACTGCCTCCTATGTACAAGAATGGAACTACTATAAGACTACTCCTATGTACAAGAATAGAACTACTATAATACCGCCTCCTATGTACAAGAATATAATTACTATAATACTGCCTCCTATGTACAAGAATATAACTACTATATTACTACTCCTATGAACAAGAATATAACTACTATAATACTGCCTCCTATGTACAAGAATATATCTACTATACTACTGCCTTCTATGTACAAGAATATAACTACTATAATACTGCTCCTATATACAAGGATATAACTACTATAATACTGCTCCTATGGACAAGAATATAACTACTATAATACAGCCTCCTATGTACCAGAATATAACTACTATAATACTGTCTCCTATGTACCAGAATATAACTACTATAATACAGCCTCCTATGTACCAGAATATAACTACTATAATACAGCCTCCTATGTACAAGAATATAACTGCTATAATACAGCTCCTATGTACAAGAATATAACTACTATAACACTGCCTCCTATGTACAAGAATATAACTCCTATAACACTATAACACTGCCTCCTATGTACAAGAATATAACTACTCTAATACTGCTTCTATGTACAAGAATATAACTACTATAATACTGCTCCTATATACAAGAATATAACTACTATAATACTGCTCCCTATGTACAAGAATATAACTACTATAATACTGCTCCCTATGTACAAGAATATAACTACTATAATACTGCTCCTATGTACAAGCATATAACTACTATAATACTGCTCCTATGTACAAGAATATAACTACTATGATTCTGCTCCTAAATCTATTTTCTTTTTTACATTTTATGGTTATTTTGCAGGTTACATTGTGTCAGTATTATTATTGTATTACTTTTATTTATGTACGGTTAGACTTCTCCATATTTCACCATCAGGAAATATTTGCTCCTGTCCCAGATGAGTATTAATCAGCGGATGATGAGTAACGTGAAGATCGTGCTCTGGCCTCCTGTTCCTCTTTGCTCGGATACATCCAGACATGAGAAGTGAGGTGCAGCTGTGATGAGGTCATTCGTGACAACTCGCTGTGATACCACCCAGTGTTATCTGTGATGTTACATAGGACTGCAGGTGAAGCGCAATCGTATGGCGATATCAGAGGCGTGCCATGGTGAGTTGTGGGCGTGGCTTAATACAATACATATAGATGTATACAGATGTTATTGGCTGCAGTTCCATACTGAAGTCCTCGAATAAACGTGTTTATCAAGATATGGGAAGATATAATCTAAAAGGGTCTATAAAACCGCAGATTGTACACCAGCACTTATATTCTCGGGGTCATAACATCATCCATGGGCAAAATGTGTTATTCAAATATCACCACCATACAGCGCCTAAATAACAGTATTATAAAATATATATACAGCACACTAAAATGTGCTAACCTCAAGAATACCATTATACAGTACCCATATAGCAGTGTTATATCTAGGTCTTATAATACAGTGAGAGCTCAAAAAGTACCACCATACAGTGCTCATACAACTGCGCTATACCATGCCTTAAAAAAGTATTCACATCCCTTGAACTTTTCCACATTTTATAACGTTACACCGACAACCTCAAATGTATTTTATTGGAATTTTGTGATCAACCAACACAAAGTACAAGTCTGTGTGAGGAGAAGAAAATGATACACGGTTTTCAACATTTTTAATAAAACTCTGGAAAATTTGGTTTGCATTTGTATTCATCCCCCCCGAGTCAATGCTTTGTAGGACCACCTTTCATTGCAGTGATTTTGGGGGGGGGGGGGATGTCTCTACCAGCTTTGCACATCTAGAGGCAGAAATTTTGCCCATTCCTCTTTGCAGAAGCTCCGCCCCAGTCTCAAGTCTTTTGCAGCCTGTACCAGGTTTTCCTCCAGGATTGCCCTGCATTTAGCTCCATCCATCTTCCCATCTCCTCTGACCAGCTTCCCTGTCCTTGCTAAAGAAAAGTCTCTCCCAGCATGATGCTGCCACCGCCGCCATGTGTCACTGTGGGGATGGTGTTTTCAGGGTTAGTTTTCTACCAGAGTTTTTGCATTATTGCCAAAAAGTTCCACTTGGTCTCCTCTGACCAGAGCACCTTCTTCCACATGTTTGCTGTGTCCCCTACATGACGTGTGGCAAACTGCAAACAGGACTTCTTATGGCTGCTTTCAAAAATGTCTTTCTTTTTGCCACTCTTCCATAAAAGGACAGATTTGTGGAGGACACGACTAATAGTTGTCCTGAGGACAGATTCTCCCACCTGAGCTGTGGCTCTCTGCAGTTCCTCCAGATTGACCATAGCCTTTTGGCTGCTTCTCCGATTGGTGCTCCCCTTGCCTGAGCTGTCATTTTAGGCGGACGGCCATGTGTTGGTAGGTTTGCAGTTGTTCCATACTCCTATCTTTCGATGAAGGATTGAACAGTTTTCTGTGAGATGTTCAGAGTTTTTGATATTCTTTTTATAACCTAACCTTGCTTTAACACTTCTCAGCAACTTTATCCCTGACCTGTCTGGTGTGCTCCTTGGTTTTCATGATGCTGTTTGATCACTAATGTTTTCCATAAAACCTCTGAGGCCTTCACAGAACAGCTGTTGTACTGAGAATACATTACACACAGATGGACTCTTTACTAATCAGGTGACTTCTGAAGGCAATTGGTCACACTGGATTTTATCTAGGGGCATCAGCGTACAGGGGGCTGAATACAAATGCACAACACACTTTCCAGATTTTTATTTTCTTAAAATTCAGAAAAACATGTATCATTATCTTTTCACTTCACACATACTTTTTCAAGGCACTGTAATACCACCATACAGTGCCTATAAAATGGTGGCCAACTATTACCTCCATCAAACCCACGATGCCCCTGCTGGTCCTAATGCATCAAACAGATGAGGAACTTCGAACGATCACCATGCAAAGAATTAGGACCAAGGGCAATTAGATTTGTCTCTGGAGAGCAGCGATTCACCTGTGTGCAAACCAAGAGATGCTTCCTGCCCCCCCACTAGGTTTATCTTGTCTGCTTCTTGTCCTTTTGCACGGTTTGGGGATCGGTGGTTACCTGGAATCTATGCCGCACATGAAGAAGTCATCTTCTTGAGTACATAGGGCTGTACTACTGACAAACAATGAATCCGTATTTGGATGAATGACTGCAGAGAACGCGGGAGATGATCAGGAAGAAACTGTATGTTCTCCATCATTGCCCCGTGTATCAAACACATGGAAATGGACTACTTTTCCTGGCACACAAACAATGCAAAACTCAGGTGAGAACATCCACCATGACAGCTGGCAAAAACGTCTACATGCATAATGAAAGTTTTTGAACGAAGTTAATAATTTTTGACTTGTGTGATCACATGAACAATGTTTCTCCAGAAGGTCCTCTTTTCTGTCTTGGTCTTCTATCATTGTCAACTTGTTGCTTGTTGTCTTCTTCCACTTCTCCCAAGAACGGTCTTCTCTAGCTGCGTCTTCTCATGATACATTCACAATAGGATAAAGCTCCAGTTAGGTCATTAGTCTTTCAAGTAGAAGGTCCAATGATCCACTTCTTATCAAAACAATCCCAAAGATCAAAAGTGACAAAACTTTTCACATTGGTTTCTTTGGCTACAGCCTGGACATCTTTGGTCTTGGCATCTAAAGACGCTTTTATGGTTCCTTCGTTCTTGTAGAGTTGTTTCCTCCAAGGAATCAGTAAGCATCTCCACTCAACACGGTATTATCCTACATTCCAGTGGAAATTATAAGCGTCACGTTACAGAAACCAAAAGCTGTATAGCCATCATCTCCCACCATAAATCATGCCGGAGTGGAGCTGAAGGCTAGTCTTCATCACCACCGACTTCTCATAGACTCATTTTATCATGTTAGCTTTTGGTCAAAGTTCCCGAAAGATTGTGTTTTATAGGTTGTTAAAGACAATCAGATACATTTTTTTGTACAGGTCAAGTCGAGGAACATTCTCGTAAAGTAATCTCACTATACGTCCAAGGAAGAACTCCGAAAACAAGATGGAAACAGAATTTTAAAGGGAAGATCTATGTCTCGTAAAGTGGTGACAGCCACATGCTGGGTCTTCTCCTGTTCTAAGAAGCAATAATCTTCTCAATTCCCCGCTCGCCACGCAGCAGAAGATAGGTATTTACTATTCAATTTCTGGAGGAGGGATGGCGCTGTGCCCGGGGGAAATATAACCGCACTGGGATTGTTCTGGAGAATCAGTTTTGAGAAACGTTTCATGGGTCAAATTATTTTTCCAACTGCTGAGTCATTAGGTTGGCCATGGTGGAATTAACTGCTTCACAGAACTTCCAAAAATCGCTGTAGAAGGATCTACCAAGAGACTTAGCTTGAGGTTTCTGGGCCCCAATGCAAGACGTAGACCAGGGCCCCGACCTACCATGTGTAGTTTACAACACTGTTGCGGCAGAGACTTTGAAGCCCCCCAATCCATCAGGGTTTGTGTACAGCTGGTACCTCTGCACACCCTATGGCTACACCCCTGGGTCCACCTACAACAGGTGATGGAAATGAAATGTATGAGCTCCAGCAAGATGCATCAAAATGGGCCACGTAGTAGGACATACGGTTCATGTTATGACTTCAGGAGAACTTGACGTCACTAGGAAGAGTTTTTTGCTCACCAGGGGCATCCAAGCTCAATGGATCCGGTAAACTCAAGTTAGCTGGCCATGGTTAACCGGTGACAGAAGGGGCGCTCATCACCGCTGACCAGATATCTCCCCCAGTAAGGGTTTTCCTCCTTGGGGAAATTTTGGTAGACCCAGTCATGCAAGTCAAGTACCTAACGAAAGAATAAAAGACCCTTTTGGGGTCAACTAGAATCATGAGGGCATGCAGATTTTGGGTCACACAGGATGATGAGGTCAGGATTAGTAAT
Source organism: Bufotes viridis (assembly GCA_033119425.1). NCBI lineage: Eukaryota > Metazoa > Chordata > Amphibia > Anura > Bufonidae > Bufotes > Bufotes viridis. Next base: position 500,303,373 of record CM065591.1, read on the forward strand.
ACCAGGCGAAGACTTTTTGGAGGTAGGCAGCCGTTAGTTTTTTTTTCATATTTTTAACAACTGCTTTAAATAAATGAGTGAGTATATCCAGAGACAACTTAGAAGCTCCTGGGTCTCGAAACAATATCTGTACTGGGCCCCTCCCATACCATTCACCACCCGTCTGTACAACTTCCAGGAGCCGGTCCCTTTACTTATCAGGACAGAATAGCGTCAGTTCATTCCGCACAAGCTGTTCTGCATAGTGTCCCATTATTGCGCCCGCTATCCTTTTATATCATGCAACACTATGGCTTCTTACACCGGCGCTCACTTATATTTTCTACTCACCACTCTCGCTGCTGTTTGCACCCAAGGTTGCTATGAATATATGTGGTCCCGCGCGATATACCTCCCCAAACGCCTTTACTCTGCGGACGCTCCAAAGACACATTTACCTTTCTCAGAGTTCTGTCTTGTACGTCCGTGTCTTTTTCTTGCTTCCACGTCAATATAAAGGAGGGGAACAAGGGAGACTCGGCCCTGTATTTGATGCTTTAACGGAGCTTTCCCCGGCCCGTGGCTAAGCTCATGTTCAAGTTACTTCTCGCTCGCGCTCTCACAGAGCGCTTTGTGATGTCACAATTTGAGCTACGGACAGTTCGGAGGATCAAGCGATCTCTGATGAAGAATATCGCAATATTCAAAACGCGTTGGAGCAACCTTGATCCTCCGAACTGTCCGTAGCTCAAACTGTGACGTCACAAAGTGCTCCGTGAAAGCGCGAGCGAGAAGTAACTTGAACGTGAGCTTAGCCACCGGCCGGGGAAAGCTCCGTTAAAGCAGCAAATACAGGGCAGAGTCTCACTTGTTCTCCTCCTTTATATTGACGTGGAAGCAAGAAAAAGACACGGACGTACAAGACAGAACTCCGAGAAAGGTAAATGCACTTCTGGGAGTCTTAATAGTATACATAGTGTGTCTTTGGAGCGTCCGCAGAGTAAAGGCAGGTGGGGAGGTGGCATATATTCATGGCATCCTTTTATATCAGTTGCACATGGCTGCAGTCACCACCAGAGGGAGCTGTACACTACACATATGCCAGTAGGCAGCCGGCTCCCTCTAGTGGTGACTGCAGGCACACAGATTATGGGAGTAATGATTGCAGACGCCTAGCCGTATTTAGATTTAAAAAAGGGGTTTCAAAGGTAGACATTCCCTTTAAGTCTCCATCACGCAACTTTAATTTCTTCCATCCTCAAGCTCATTGATGCACATACAAACTTGAGAAATACTGAGGCCGATGCAAGGCCGACAACATAGAATGCGTCATCTCTAATTCCAGCATAAGTATTACCTCCAACAATCGGTGTCCAGACCTAAGCAATGTATGACGGGTCAATAAGCCGCGCGCCATACTAGCGGGGCACGAGGGCGCCAGTAGTCGGCTCTCTCTATATTCAGTGATACACAAATTTACTAAATAGTACTTAATAGACGCCTTATAACGGTTGGTTTTGGATCAGTCCATGGACGGAGACTGCGCCTCTACTGCCCTCTAGTGGAAGACAACATCATGACACTACCCCTGTCAGAAGCAGCGCGGTCACTAGCCAACAGGAGCGTACAGGTCACTGCCTCCCAGAACTGCACATTCCCCTTCTGAAATACTCAGGAGGAGCAGGATCCCTCAGCAGCACAGAGGATTTCAGACAAGGGGTGTATCTTGTAGGATGAAAGAATGAGAATAGCATAGGGGAAGGAGGAAGAACCAGCAGCACAGAGTGCATCAGGAGAGCACTGACCTTGTCAGAGGTCTTAGTCTAAGTAGCAGGGCCCCCCAGCAGCACAGAGGATTTCAGGAGATGATCACTTTCCTGTGGACAGGTGGATATAGCACGAGCCACTCGTCACCTTGAACTGTAACTTTTAATAGACAGCAAATAGAGGATGATATAACCAGAACTTGGGGTGACCCTGGGGCGATCTCACCCTCGAGGGTTATATAATCCAGCACGACAGACAGTAACATAGAATATAAAAAATAGAACTTTTACAATATTACAGCCCAGAGCCGACAGAAGCCCTGCGGCCGCCCTCTTGCCAGTTCCTGGGAAAGCTGGGTGACCACTGACATGGACGCCATTACATCTCACACGAGAGCTGTAGGCCAGGAGCTGGCTATCTGCAGGTCGGCCACTCAAGTCTTGGAGAGCTGGGTGAACTTAACGCAGGCACGCCCTTTACCGCGGCACAACCAATATGGAGGACACTAGGGCTCCCACAGGGGCGGTCATCCAGCTTTCTCAGGTTCCTGAACTCTTATGTGGAGGCAGAAAAGCTGGGTGACAGACCAATCTGGAAGTGGTTACAGCACGCAGCGGTCACCACCCAGCTGTCCCAGTCTCCTGCATGGCAAACCTGCAGGACATGTCTCCTGTGTGATTGGGTGGGGGTTCCCACATTTCCGGAGGGTCAGCACCCAGCTTTCCCACACCCTGAAAGGAAAATCTGCATATTAAAGCAGCAGTGCAGAGGATGTCAGCACTGGATTCCACTTTGAAGACTCTGGAGAAAGCTGGGTGCCCACTTCAGTGTAACGTTGGATGGCACCCAGCTTTCCCAGAGTCTTTCACAGGCCGGCTATTCACAATCATGGCCGAACAGAGCCGTCTCTAGCTGCACACGATGCAGAGCCGCCGCAGTACCACCCCGGGGGTTCACATTCACTTCTTCTGGAAGAAGCCCATGATTGACGCCTGCTTGGTCCCCTTGGCTGCGGCTGCCTTCTTCGTGGTTTTAGGCTCGGCCTTCGTCTCTGGTTTGCTGGCTGCAGGCGGTTTTGCGGATGGCTTGGAGGTGGTGAAGTCGTCGCCGCTGTCGGTGCAGGACTCGCTCTCGTACACCTTCTCCGTCACTAGAAAACGAAGGGAGACGTCAGAACATCCGGCAAAACAAAGGTCACATGATCCAACCAACACCAAGGTCATGTGACTCCCAGCGCGCTCTGCAGGGGCCCCACTGGATCAGCTGCACAACGTCTCTTCCTTGGCGTTGTAGACTCCCTAAGACACTGTCTTTTAATGCCTCACCAATATCTCTGTTAGCTGTCAGTGAGTGAAAAGCATCCAGGTTTTACATACAGAGGCTCAGATCCTATAGACACCTCACAGCTGAGGGTTTGTTACTACTGCATCCAATACAGATAATCGCCTGGACTCCGGGCGGATGCATGTTACCTGCACTGATACATTGCAACGAACTAGCATCCAGGCTGTTCAGCTCAAACAACTGTCTGACTGGACACAATGGTAACAAACCCTCAGTTGTGAGAAATATTAGTCTAGGTTTTTAGGATTTTAGAATATGGCTTTATTTACGATTGTTCCCATTCACTGACAGAAAGCAGAAATCTTAAAAACTGAGAATTACTGGTGAAAGACTGGTGTACCCGCGTCCAGAAAATACCAGGGTGAACCCTGTACCATAGCCGCATGAGAAAACCTCCATCAGCCTGACTTGGAAGTAGCAGAGGAACTACAAGTCACAGCAAGTCCAGCCACTGCTTCAACTTTTCGGGGCATGCTGACACTTGCAGTTCCTCCACTACTACTGTTTAGAGGGCCATATTTAAAGGGGTGACCCAAGACTATAAAATGTCCCCCCCATATGCTGGGCCCCTCACAATGAATATACTTACCTGGCTCCCTGCATCGCCGCTCCTGGTCCCCGCACTGCCGCTTCTCTATCGCGGGTGACGCTAGGGAGGCTCGTCCCCGTCTTCCATTGGCTGCTCTCCCCCGACACCGAATGTTTTCATCCACGCACGGGGAGAAGCTACAGCGGGGACCAGGAGCGGTGCAGGGGAGCCAGGGTAAGTATATTTATTGTGAGGGGCCCGGGCATCTTACCCATGCAGCCTTCAGCATCAAGGAAGGTCTTAGATTTCAGGACTCGCTTCCGTTTGCGCCGCTTTTCTCCGGGCTGCGTCTGCGAGGAACGATAAAGAGCAGACAATGAGACGGACAGAACAAAATACGGAGACAACTTCTGTCCTCTCAGGCGTCATCCCCCCCCGTGGCCTCCATGTCTGCATAGAGCAGAGGATGGCCGCCGAGCTGTACAGCATGTCTGTGGATGCAGCTCTCCGTGTGACTGGAGGATACGAACGCTTACCTGTGACTCCGGTTCTGTCTCCATCTTCACAATGGGCTCTGAAGGAGGAGGCGAGGGAGTCTTCACCTCTGGGGGCAAGGGGCCAGCTGAAGGTAAAGAGCGCAGTTTATAAGTCACATTACAGCAGAGCCATCCCTAAAGACTATAGGCAGCAGTGAAGGGGTTACTGCTCCAACAATTGAGGACCTACCTTAAGGAAAGCAGAACCTGCAGCTGCCCCTTTAAGGCCTCTCCTAGTAAACTCACGGAGCTCTGGCGCACAATACGAGCCTCAGAGCTAACGCTTTGTGACAGGCGCCGGAGCGGTGACCTTTTCCAGTTTAGTAAAAAGCGACACCGAGATAAAAGACAAATGGTCTGGAGGGGACAGGAGCAGAGATAAGGTGGGGGCTGATGCACAGCAGACTGACGCTGGGAGCCCCGGAGGCCTCACTGCCCCTGTATAATTGCACACTTAACCCCCGGCTCCTGTTAACCCGGCTCTGAACTCCACCTGCGACTAAATCCCTCAGCTCCGCGGGACGGTGAAGAAAGCAAACACACATCAAAGGCGGAGCTGGCGCGAAGGCTTACGAGCAGGCGACACAAACCGGCAGGGAGCAGTGACGTGGGCGCGGCGCAAAAAACCGCCACTTACTGCTTGACGGGGTGGATGGCGGTGTTTTGGCAGACGGCGCAGCGGGAAATTACACGGAGCGGCATAAACAGTATGTGGGTGAGAAAGACGCAGTCACTTACCATCCTCCTCGTCACTGCTGTCCGGCTGCGGCTTCTTGATCCTCCTCCTCTTCTTCTTCACCAGCTTCTCCTGCTCCTCTTCGCTGTCCGACATCTCAACCCTCTTCATCTTGCTAGAAAATTTAAATTCAATAAATGTGTAAATCGCTCGCATTTCCTGAAAGTTTTTGGGTGACAATCGCGGGCTGAGCGTTCGCAGTGGCGCCAATTTATTTCTAGATGTTTAAAACTGAATGCAATAGATAAATGCTGCCACCTTTTCTTGTTTTTAGCGGCCGATTTAGGGGGTTCAGTGTCCTCCTTGGTCTCCGGCGGAGAGACCTCCATCTGCGGAGCTGCTGCTTTCTCCTCCTTCAGCGGCTCATTTGCGGTAGGGGGCTCCTTTACTTTATCTGAAAGAGAACGAAAGGTCAGGAACAAGAAGCTACAGAATGGAGGAAAAAAGTATAAAGAGCCTGCAAAAGAGAGAGAGGTGACGCTCCCAAGAGGAAATGATGTCAAATTATTCACTGTATTATACTCCAGAGCTGTACTCACTATTCTGCTGGTGCAGTCACTGTGTACATACATTACTTATCCTGTACTGACCCCAAGTTACATCCTGTATTATACTCCAGAGCTGCACTCACTATTCTGCTAGTGGAGTCACTGTGTACATACATTACTTATCCTGTACTGATCCTGAGTTACATCCTGTATTATACTCCAGAGCTGCACTCACTATTCTGCTGGTGCAGTCACTGTGTACATACATTACTTATCCTGTACTGATCCTGAGTTACATCCTGTATTATACTCCAGAGCTGCACTCACTATTCTGCTGGTGCAGTCACTGTGTACATTACATTACTTATCCTGTACTGATCGTGAGTTACATCCTGTATTATACTCCAGAGCTGCACTCACTATTCTTCTGGTGCAGTCACTGTGTACATACATTACTTATCCTGTACTGATCCTGAGTTACATCCTGTATTATTCTCCAGAGCTGCACTCACTATTCTGCTGGTGCAGTCACTGTGTACATACCATACTTATCCTGTACTGATCCTGAGTTACATCCTGTATTATACTCCAGAGCTGGACTCACTATTCTGCTGGTGGAGTCACTGTGTACATACATTACTTATCCTGTACTGATCCTGAGTTACATCCTGTATTATACCCCAGAGCTGCACTCACTATTCTGCTGGTGCAGTCACTGTGTACATACATTACTTATCCTGTACTGATCCTGAGTTACATTCTGTATTATACTCCAGAGCTGCACTCACTATTCTGCTGGTGCAGTCACTGTGTACATACATTACTTATCCTGTACTGATCCTGAGTTACATCCTGTATTATACTCCAGAGCTGGACTCACTATTCTGCTGGTGCAGTCACTGTGTACATACATTACTTATACTGTACTGATCCTGAGTTACATCCTGTATTATTCTCCAGAGCTGCACTCACTATTCTTCTGGTGCAGTCACTGTGTACATACATTACTTATCCTGTACTGATCCTGAGTTACATCCTGTATTATACTCCAGAGCTGCACTCACTATTCTGCTGGTGGAGTCACTGTGTACATACATTACTTATCCTGTACTGATCCTGAGTTACATCCTGTATTATACCCCAGAGCTGCACTCACTATTCTGCTGGTGCAGTCACTGTGTACATACATTACTTATCCTGTACTGATCCTGAGTTACATTCTGTATTATACTCCAGAGCTGCACTCACTATTCTGCTGGTGCAGTCACTGTGTACATACATTACATTACTTATCCTGTACTGATCCTGAGTTACATCCTGTATTATACTCCAGAGCTGTACTCACTATTCTGCTGGTGCGGTCACTGTGTACATACATTACATTACTTATCCTGTACTGACCCTGAGTTACATCCTGTATTATACTCCAGAGCTGGACTCACTATTCTGCTGGTGGAGTCACTGTGTACATACATTACTTATCCTGTACTGATCCTGAGTTATATCCTGTATTATACTCCAGAGCTGCACTCACTATTCTTCTGGTGCAGTCACTGTGTACATACATTACTTATCCTGTACTGATCCTGAGTTACATCCTGTATTATACTCCAGAGCTGGACTCACTATTCTGCTGGTGCAGTCACTGTGTACATACATTACTTATACTGTACTGATCCTGAGTTACATCCTGTATTATTCTCCAGAGCTGCACTCACTATTCTGCTGGTGCAGTCACTGTGTACATACCATACTTATCCTGTACTGATCCTGAGTTACATCCTGTATTATACTCCAGAGCTGCACTCACTATTCTGCTGGTGCAGTCACTGTGTACATACATTACTTATCCTGTACTGATCCTGAGTTACATCCTGTATTATACTCCAGAGCTGCACTCACTATTCTGCTGGTGCAATCACTGTGGAACCTGGCTGTCTCTATATACTATGTGTGACCTGATAATCTGGCCCGTCAGGTAAATAATACCAGATTATTGGAGTTTTCCTGTGGGCCGCCTCTTGGTGACTTCAGTATAACGCTGTTACTCACTCATAGAAGCTTTTCCGAAGAAGTTGTTCATGGCGCTGGATTTAGCCGATTGTTTGCTGCTGGTTTCCGGCACCTGAAGAAACAACCAAGAAAGTAAAAAGGTCAGCAGGAAAATGATTATGATTATGAGGTTGTTATTGGAAACGGTCAGCAAGGATGTGGGCAGACAACCCCTAAATAATGCAATGCAAACATGACACCACCCAGAGTGCAAGCAGAATAGTGAGTGCAGCTCTGGAGTATAATACAGGATGTAACTCAGGATCAGTACAGGATAAGTAATGTAATGTATGTAAACAGTGACTGCACCAGCAGAATAGTGAGTGCAGCTCTGGAGTATAATACAGGATGTAACTCAGGATCAGTACAGGATAAGTAATGTAATGTATGTACACAGTGACTGCACCAGCAGAATAGTGAGTGCAGCTCTGGAGTATAATACAGGATGTAACTCAGGATCAGTACAGGATAAGTAATGTAATGTATGTAAACAGTGACTGCTCCAGCAGAATAGTGAGTGCAGCTCTGGAGTATAATACAGGATGTAACTCAGGATCAGTACAGGATAAGTAATGTATGTTCACAGTGACTGCACCAGCAGAATAGTGAGTGCAGCTCTGGAGTATAATACAGGATGTAACTCAGGATCAGTACAGGATAAGTAATGTATGTACACAGTGACTGCACCAGCAGAATAGTGAGTGCAGCTCTGGAGTATAATACAGGATGTAACTCAGGATCAGTACAGGATAAGTAATGTAATGTATGTACACAGTGACTCCACCAGCAGAATAGTGAGTGCAGCTTTGGGGTATAATACAGGATGTCACTCAGGATCAGTACAGGATAAGTAATGTATGTTCACAGTGACTACACCAGCAGAATAGTGAGTTCAGCTCTGGAGTATAATACAGGATGTAGCTCAGGATCAGTACAGGATAAGTAATGTAATGTATGTACACAGTGACTCCACCAGCAGAATAGTGAGTGCAGCTCTGGAGGATAATACAGGATGTAACCCAGGATCAGTACCGGATAAGTAATGTATGTACACAGTGACTCCACCAGCAGAATAGTGAGTGCAGCTCTGGAGTATAATAAAGCATGTAACTCAGGATCAGTACAGGATGAGTAATGTAATGTATGTACACAGTGACTGCACCAGCAGAATAGTGAGTGCAGCTCTGGAGGATAATACAGGATGTAACTCAGGATCAATACAGGATAAGTAATGTAATGTATGTACACAGTGACTGCACCAGCAGAATAGTGAGTGCAGCTCTGGAGTATAATACAGGATGTAACTCAGGATCAGTACAGGATAAGGAGACTTTTGTATTACTTACCAGTAAAGTCTCTTTCTCGCTCTTCCTTGGGGGACACAGGAAACCATGGGTATAGCTCTGCTCCCTAGGAGGCGTGACACTAAGTGAAAGCTGTAAGCCCCTCCTCCAGCAGCTATACCCTCAGCCTGGAGAGAGAGACTGCCAGTTGCGTGTCCAAGTAGTGAAAGATAACCACCAACCGGAAAAAAGGAAACCGTCAAGCCCCAACGGGGGCAACCAAGCCTGAACCACAACTGTAAACCCAAATGAAGGGCGGAGAGCTGTGTCCCCAAGGAAGAGCGAGAAAGAGACTTTACTGGTAAGTAATACAAAAGTCTCCTTTTCTCGCCCATATTCCTTGGGGGACACAGGAAACCATGGGACGTTCCAGAGCAGTCCCAGAAGGGAGGGACCAGAACAACCAGGCCAACACCCAGAGGCATCAATCAACTGCCGCCTGCAACACCAGACGGCCTAAAGCAGCGTCAGCCGACGCATGAGTATGCACCCTGTAGAATTTGGTGAAGGTGTGCAAGGAGGACCAAGTGGCCGCCTTGCAAATCTGCTCCGCCGAAGCCCGATTCCTCTGAGCCCAGGAAGCCCCGACCGCTCTGGTGGAGTGAGCGGTAACACCAAGGGGCGGAACCTTGCCCTTGGCGAGATAAGCCTCAGAAACAGCCATCTTGATAAAACGGGCGATAGCAACTTTGGACGCCGCCATCCCTCTGCGCGACCCCTCCGGAACCACAAAGAGCGAGTCAGTGCGCCTGAAAGAGCTGGTTACCTCCAGATAAACCTTCAGCGCCCTGACCACGTCCAGGCGATGAAGCTCCCTCTCCCGGGGATGGGAAGGGGAAGGACACAAGGAGGGGAGGACGATGTCCTCGTTCAGATGGAAGGCGGAGACCACCTTAGGAAGGAAGGAAGGGACTGGACGAAGAACCACCTTGTCCTGGTGGAACACTAAGAAGGGATCCATACAGGAGAGTGCAGCCAATTCAGACACCCTCCGAAGGGAGGTGACGGCCACAAGGAAAATAACCTTGCAGGACAGAAGCCGCAAGGAAACCGTCCGCAGAGGCTCGAATGGAGAAGCCTGGAACGCTGAGAGAACCAGGTTTAGGTCCCAGGGCGGTACCGGAGGGCGGTACGGAGGAACCGCGTGGGCCACGCCCTGAAGGAAGGTCTTGATAGGACCCAGGGGCCAGCGGGCGCTGAAATAAAATAGATAGCGCAGACACCTGACCCTTCAAAGAACTAAGCCCCAGACCTTGGGCAAGACCAGACTGAAGGAAGGACAGCACGGTGGGGAGAGAGAAACGGAGCGGAGGAATCCCCAGGTCGGCACAGAACCCTAAATAGGTCCTCCAGGTCCTATAATAGATCCTAGAAGAGGACGGCTTACGGGCGCGGATCATGGTGCGGACGACGTCCGCGGAAAAACCCCTACGCGCCAAGATGGCGGTCTCAACAGCCACGCCGTCAAACGTAGGGACTCTAAACGCGGGTGGAAGATCGGTCCCTGAGAGAGAAGATCTTCCCTGGCGGGTAGCGGCCAGGGCGCGTCCGCCAGGAGCAGCATGAGGTCGGCGTACCAAGACCGGCGGGGCCAGTCCGGAGCGATCAGAATCACTGGGACGCCTCCGCCGCGATCTTCCGCAGGACCTTGGGCAGGAGTGGGATGGGGGGAAAAATGTATGGAAGAGCGAAGCCTCGCCAAGGAAGAACGAGGGCGTCGGCACCGCAAGCTCCCGGATCCCTGGCCCTGGACAGATAGGCGGGGACCTTGTGATTGAACTTGGAGGCCATGAGGTCCACGTCCGGAAAGCCCCAACGAAGGCAAATGGCCTCGAACACCTCCGGGTGAAGAGACCACTCGCCGGGTCGACGGTGGTGCGGCTGAGAAAGTCCGCCGCCCAATTGTCCACCCCTGGAATAAAAATTGCAGACAGAGCTGGGACGTGGGCTTCCGCCCAAAGGAGAATGCTGGCGACCTCCCGCATCGCTGCGAGTGCCCCCCTGGTGATTTATGTACGCCACGGCCGTGGCGTTGTCCGATTGCACTCGAACTGGGTGGCCCCGCAGCAGATGAGTCCAGTGTCGCAGAGACAGAAGGGCCGCTCTCAGCTCCAGGACATTGATCGAGAGTTTGGACTCCGACGGAGACCAAATGCCCTGGACGGACCAGGGAGGAAACACCCCTCCCCAGCCCAAGAGACTGGCATCGGTGGTAACCACCAGCCAGTTGAGCGGCAGAAAGGACTTGCCCAGAAGCGGGGCCTGTAACCACCAGCGGAGGGATGACCGAACCGGAGGCGATAGACGGAAGGGGCGGTCCAGAGACTCCGGAGATTTGTCCCAGGAGGAAAGGATCGCCCGCTGGAGAGGGCGGGAGTGAAACTGCGCAAATGGTATCGCCTCGAAGCAGGCAACCATCTGCCCCAGGACCCGCATGCAGAGGCGGAAGGATGGTCGACGGTGGAGAAGGAGACCCTGAATTGCCCGACGGAGGGACAGACGTTTTTCCGAGGGAAGGCGGACCTCCGCCGCTCCCGTGTCTAAGAGCATTCCCAGGAAGACCAGTTGTCTGGAAGGGAGAAGGGAGGACTTGGGGAAGTTGATGACCCAACCGAACCTCGCCAGGGTCTCTAGAGTGAGATCCACGCTGGCAGACGCTTGAGAAAAGGACGGAGCCTTGATGAGGATATCGTCCAAGTACGGCAGCAGAAAAACACCCCTGGAGCGGAGTAAAGCCAAAACCGGGGCCAGGACCTTGGTGAACACCCGGGGGGCTGTCGCCAGCCCGAAGGGAAGGGCAACAAATTGGAAGTGAAGGTCCCCCACGGCGAAACGGAGGAAGCGATGGTGACACCGAGCTACCGGAACATGGAGGTAGGCGTCCTGTATGTCGATGGAAGACATGAAATCTCCCTGCTCCAGGGAAGCCACAGCGGAACGGAGGGACTCCATCCGAAACCGCCGAAGAAGGAGAAAGCGGTTGAGCCTTTTGAGGTCCAAAATGGGAACCACAAAAAGGTTCGAGTAGAACCCTTGGAACCTCTCCTCTAGAGGAACGGGGGTAATCACCCCCCTGTCCAGCAAGGCTTGAACAGCCGTGGAGAACGCGACCGCGACCGCGCCCTTGGGGTCCCGTGGAGGGCGGGAGCGAAAGAACCGATCTGGAGGGAAGGACGCGAATTCGATTTTGTATCCAGAAGACACAATTTCGAGAGCCCAGGCGTCGGAGACGTGAGCCCTCCAGACGTCCCTGAAGAGGAGGAGGCGGCCCCCCACCCGGGTGGGTGGGGGCGCACCTTCAGGCAGAGGACTGTTTTGCCGCGGGTGTGCGGGCAGTCTGCGGCCTGCGCCAGTTGGGCTGCGCCCGAAAAAACGGCTTCCTACGCCTATCCTGGGGAGGGCCCGAAGCGGCAGCTGCGGGGCGAGCCCCAGATGTCCTGCGAGAGGACCGAAAACGAGACACCCCAGGTCGGCCGCGAGGGGCGCCCCTGGCTTGGGGTTGCGGAAGATGGGTGCTTTTACCCCCCGTGGCCTCCGAAATAAGCTCATCTAGGCGGGCCCCGAAAAGACGGGAACCCCCAAAAGGTAGGCTCGCCAAGGAACGCTTGGAGGCGGCGTCCGCTTCCAAACCTTCAGCCAGAGTTCCCTCCTGACGGAAACAGCCAGGGCGGAGGAACGTGCTATGAGGGCTCCCGCATCAAGGGAGGCCTCACAAACAAAATTCCCGGCCCGAACAATAAGTTGGGCCAAGGAACGGAGGTCCTGGATGGAAACGTCCGATTCCAACTCCTGCTCCAACTGCAGACCCCAAGCAGAGATTGCCTTACCCGCCCAGGCAGAGGCAAAAACTGGTCTGAGGGCAGAACCAGAGGCAGCAAAATGCCCTTTGAGAAAGTCTCCAAACGACGGTCCTCCGCTGACTGAAGAGAGGATCCGTCGGGGACAGGAATGGCCGTGGTCTTCGACAGGCGGGCCACAGGGGGTCCACCTTGGGTGGGGACGACCAGGTGGCCACGACATCGGCTGGAAAAGGATAGCAAATATCCAGCTTCTTGGGATTAACAAAGCGGGCGTCTGGACGAGCCCAAGCCTTGGAGACCACGGAAGAGAAATCAGGGTGGATTGGAAAGACCTTGGAAGCCTGCTTGGGTCTGATAAAGGAGACGCTAGCTGTGTCAGAGCTAGGGGGTCGTCCTGCACCTTAAAGGTGTCACGAATGTCAGAGATGAGTTGACCCATCGCTGAGGCCAGCTTAGACGGCAGGGCCGAGTCCATTTCCAAATCCGAGGCCGCCAGTTCACCTTCAGAGGGCGAATCCTTTGGGGAGGAGAGGCCCGGCTGAGTGCGCACGCGTGGCGGAGAGAGAGGCATCCGAGGAGGAGGCACGCTCAACTCTAAAACGCTTCTGAGAGTGCCTAGCACGGGAAGGATCACTGAGTGAGGGTGAGCCCGCCGCAGCGGCAGAAGCGGTGGACCCGGAGGGTGCGACAGTCAGAGTGGCAACCTGCGGGGTGGGCGGCCTGTCTATTAGGCGACCCACGACATGGGTGAGGCTTTCCACGGCCTGGGACAGGGATCTAGCCCAGTCAGGCGGGTCAGAGAGAACGGGGGCCGACACAGCGGGCGACTGAGGCTGCGGTGGGGCCCGGCATGCAGAGCAGTGCGGATCAGACTGCCCCCGGGAAAAGGTTCCCTACAAGCGGTACAGGCATGGTACCAAGGCTTGGCTGCTGCAGAAGGGTCTGACATGGTGAAAAATGGCCCTTAAAGGGAGAGACCCCAGAGAAAAAAGTAGACAGGGGCCACACCTAGGCAGCAGCACTGGTGGCAAGGAGGGGGTTAACTGTCCTACCAGACCCACGGAGCAGCGCCAACGGCAGAAGCAGCAACAGGCTGTGAGCAGGCTGTGGAGGAGTGGCAGCAGGCACTGGAGGATGATTCCTGAAGGGAAGAAGGTCTGCAGGTGCAGAGAACACAGCGGTGGAGCCGATGCAGCACTGGAATGTGCCGATGAGGAATGAGGAAGTAGCGGAGCGCGTGTTGGTAAGCTCCGCCCCTGCCGAGCCAATGGTAGAGGAGCCCCGTCCTCCAGCAGCGGGAAGAGCGCGCGCGCGGCAAAATGAGTTAACCCCGATGGAGTGGAGTGCCGGATCGGCCAAGATGGCGCCGATGAGTCCCCGAACGCAGAATGTGCGGCCGCCGCCGTGCCTGACGAGAGAAATGGCCCCTGGTCCCGCAATAGACCCCATGAAGGGGAGGTCCCCAGAGGAAGTCTGACAGGGCTGGCCGCCCTACAGGTGCCCCTTAACGGACGGACATGTGCCCCATAGTGAAGGTCCCCTGAGGGCCGAAGCGGGTGGGCGGGCGGGCGGCGGAGGGGGTGGGGTGTACGTCGGTTACAGGCTCCAGGGGGTGGTCGGGTGTACGGAATGGCCATGGGGGGATGATGGCCAGGTCTTAGTAAGGACAACATACCCTTGTAGCAGCAGATGGGAGGAGGGGGGTGGGGGGGGGTGATTGAAGGCTGGAGCAGCCACTCTCACCATCCGCTGTCTTCACCCTCAATCCATCCAGCAGGGTCGCCCCTTCAGCTACTGGCACCGCAGTGGCAGGAAGCCGGGGGAGGGACTTGGCGTGCGGGCGACCCTTGGGCTGGCGGGACGCAGGAGAGCGAGGCTGTCCTGGTCCACCTTGTCTTCTGTGGGGGAGGCAGCAGTGTGGGATCACCGGCACTGGCGCAGCTCAACCCCGGGAGAAACAGAGGGGTCTAGTGCGCCTCTGTTGTCCCTGCAAGTAGAGAAAAAACCGAATTAGAAAAAACAACAAATAACGCAAAAATAAAAAGAATTATAGGGAAGCGACCCTGCCGAAGCAGGGAGTGTCTTGCCTCCTTGGACACTAAGCAAAAAACTGGCAGTCTCTCTCTCCAGGCTGAGGGTATAGCTGCTGGAGGAGGGGCTTACAGCTTTCACTTAGTGTCACGCCTCCTAGGGAGCAGAGCTATACCCATGGTTTCCTGTGTCCCCCAAGGAATATGGGCGAGAAAAGTAATGTATGTACACAGTGACTGCACCAGCAGAATAGTGAGTGCAGCTCTGGAGTATAATACATGATGTAACTCAGGATCAGTACAGGATAAGTAATGTATGTACACAGTGACTGCACCAGCAGAATAGTGAGTCCAGCTCTGGAGTATAATACAGGATGTGACTCAGGATCAGTACAGGATAAGTAATGTAATGTATGTACACAGTGACTGCACCAGCAGAATAGTGAGTGCAGCTCTGGAGTATAATACAGGATGTAACTCAGGATCAGTACAGGACAGGTATATATAACCCCCTCTATACTTACAGCAGGTTCCTTGGCCTCGGTCTTTGTGTCCTTCTGTGATTCCTGAGACTTGGTGGCCGGACGTGAGAACATTCCCATGATGCCCTTTGGCTGGGGTGCAGGTTTGGCGGCAGGTGGAGACACGTGGCCATTTATGGCTGGTGTGGCTGGAGCCTCGCTCTGTTGGGACCTGTGGAGCTGTGCGATCTCCTCCGGGGACCTGGGCACCGCGGCCGGGCACTGGATGGCACTGAACCTACAGGAAAGGAGTACAGCGTTTACCTCTGGTCAGTGAGCAGTGGGGGAGGGGACGTCTGACGATGACGCACTTGTTGCAGTTCTGGAGGTTGTTCTTGATGATGTCATAGTCTGTACTGAAGAGGGGCGAGCTGTCTTTTAACGCAGCTTTTTGGATGCTGTACACGTGGACGCTGGCCACCAGGGAGAGCTTGGATTTTGCAGCTGCAGAGAGATGAAAAGGTGAAAAACCAAGAGGAAGGAGGCAAGCGGAGAAAATGTAAAACTGCAGGTGTGAACAGTACCTTCCAGCTTCTCTTCTCTCACTACCGCCACCTTGTGGTACTGGAACGACAACAGGGGGTTTAGTTAAACAGTTTTGTACAGAATGAAGGCTGAAGGATCTCAGAGTGAGAAGTGCCTGATGGGTGGGGGTCTGCCTGCCGGGACCCTCCCCGATCACAGGGGCCCCTGCGTCACCCCATAACAATGGAATGGTGCTCGATCAGCCTCCACAGCAATGAATGGACCGGGAGCTAAAATGCTCGACCATCGCTCCATTCATACAGGGGGGATTCAGGACCCCCATTGATTAGACACTGTAAATAGTGGAACAACCCCTTTAAGTTAAAGACTAGCCTGCATTCTTAACCCCTTCTAGACCGTTCCACGGCAGCTCTGTGCTCCGATGCCGGTAGGACTTCCCTGGGTGGAGATCGGGGGAGCCGTTCCTTCTAATAGCCTCAGTCTCTCTGAAGAAATGGAGGCTATTACAGTTGTAGTTCTTATGGAGGCCTGCAGGTGGCTCTATAGCAAAACAGCAAATCTTCAATACAATGCAATGGTAATTCATTGCAATGCATCGGAGAAGCGATCTGAAGACTGCATATTTAAGCTCCCCAAGGCCTTATTCACACGTCCGCAAAATGGATCCGCATCCCATCCGCAATTTTGTGGAAGGGTTGCAGACCCATTCATTTCATAGGGGCAGGAATGGATGTGGACAGCACACTATGTGATGTCCGCATCCGTGTTTTCGTAAAAATATAACATGTCCTATTCTAAAAAGGCATTCTCTATATAGTGCCAGCAATGTGCGGTCCGCAAGATGCAGAATGCACATTGCAGCCGTCCGTGTTTTGCGGATCCGTGTTTCCGCAAAACACACTACGGACGTGTGAATTAGGCCTAAGGGGTAAAACTTTTTTTTTTTAAGAAAAAACTAAAATTCAAATCACCCCATTTCCCCATAATAAAAACAAAAAATAAAAATCTGAGGCACCGCCACATCTCAAAACACCCAAACACTGGTCAGATTTGTCTGAGACACGAGTACCCCTTTAACCCCTTCAGGACCCTGCCATTTTCACCTTAAAGGGGTTGTCCAGGTTCAGAGCTGAACCCGGACATACCCATAATTTCACCCCGGCAGCACCGCTGATGTTAGCATCGGAGCATCTCATGCTCCGATGCGCTCCCTTGCCCTGCGCGCTGAATCGTGCCGGGCAGGGGCTCTTTTATTTACCATAACACACTGCCGGGCAGAGGCTTCCGCCCGTCAGCGTGTTCTGTGACGTCACCGGCTCTGATGGGCGTGCTTTAGCGCTGCCCTAGCCATTTTACAGGCTAGGTCAGTGCTAAAGCCCGCCCATCAGTGCCGGTGACGTGACCGGGCTTCCCGCCAGCCCCATGGAGAGCCCGGTTCGTCACTGGAACGCCAGAAAATGCCTTTGCCCAGCGCGATTCAGCGCAGGGCAAAGGAGAGCATTGGAGCATGAACTGCTCCGGTGCTTAAGACAGGGGGGCTGCCTGGGTGAGAATGGAGGTATGTCAGCTCTGAACCCCGACAACCCCTTTAAGGACTCGGCCATTTTTTGCAAATCTGACCAGTGTCACTTTATGTGGTGATAACTTTAAAACGCTTACTTATCCAGGCCATTCTGAGATTGTTTTCTCGTCACATTTAGTACTTCATGACCGTGGTAAATTTGAGTCAAAATATTTTATTTATAAAAAAAATACTAAATTTACCAAAAATTTGGAAAAATTCGCAATTTTCTAAATTTTTGATTTCTCTGCTTTTCAAACAGATAGTGATACCTCATAATAGTCATTTCATTCCCCATATGTCTACTTCATGTTTGGATCATTTTGTAAACCACATTTTCTTTTTTTGGGGACGTTACAAGGCTTAGAAGTTTAGAAGCAAATCTTGAAATTTTTCATAAAATTTCCAAAACCCACTTTTTAAGGACCAGTTCGGGTCTGAAGTCACTTTGTGGAGCTTACATAGTGGAAACCCCCCATAAATGGCCCCATTTTAACTACACCCCTCAAGGTATTCAAAACTGA
Source organism: Bufotes viridis (assembly GCA_033119425.1). NCBI lineage: Eukaryota > Metazoa > Chordata > Amphibia > Anura > Bufonidae > Bufotes > Bufotes viridis. The sequence continues at coordinate 500,321,069 of CM065591.1, forward strand.
TTTACAAACTTTCTTAACACTTTAGCTGTTCCACAGGAATTAATGGAAAACGTAGATCAAATTTTGGAATTTCACCTTTTTGGCAGATTTTCCATTTTAATAAATTTTTTCCAGTAATAAAGCAAGGGTTAACAGCCAAACAAAACTCAATATTTATAACCCTGATTCTGTAGTTTACAGAAACACCCCATATGTGGACATAAACTACTGTACGGGCACAGGGCAGGGCGTGGAGGGAAGGGAGCGCCGTGTGGTTTATGGAAGGCAGATTTCACTGGGATCATTTTAAGCTGCCATTTGAAGCCCCCCGATGCACCCCTAGAGTAGAAACCCCAAGAAAGTGACCCCATTTTGGAAACTACGGGATAAGGTGGCAGTTTTGTTGGTACTATTTCAAGGTAAATCTGATTCTTGGTTGCTCTATATTACACTTTTTGTGAGGCAAGGTAACAAAAATAGCTGTTTTGGCACAGTTTTTTTTTTGTTATTTACAATGTTCATCTGACAGGTTAGATCATGTGGTATTTTTATAGAGCCGGTTGTTACGGATGCATTAATACTAGGGATGTCCCGATACCATTTTTTTAAGACCGAGTACGAGTACCGATACTTTTATTTAAGTACTCGCCGATACCAATTACCGATACCTCGTATAAATAGCGGCGCAGTTGCCGATAGCAATGAAAAAAAATTAAAGCTGGAATTTGGTTGCTATGGACAACGGCTTTTCTTTTCCTTTGTACAAGTGTTAATAAATTGATAAATGGGAATATAATAGTGTTTTCCAACCAATGTGCCTCCAGGGGGATCTGTGAATGACACTGTTATGGGGGATCTGTGGATGACACACTGTTATGGGGGGATCTGTGGATGACACACTGTTATGGGGGGATCTGTGGATGACACTGTTATGGGGGATCTGTGGATGACACTGTTATGGGGGATCTGTGGATGACACTGTTATGGGGGATCTGTGGATGACACTGTTATGGGGGATCTGTGGATGACACTGTTATGGGGGATCTGTGAATGACACTGTTATGGGGATCTGTGGATGACGCTGTTATGGGGGATCTGTGGATGACGCTGTTATGGGGGATCTGTGGATGACACACTGTTATGGGGGATCTGTGGATGACACACTGTTATGGGGGATCTGTGGATGACACACTGTTATGGGGATCTGTGGATGACACTGTTATGGGGGATCTGTGGATGACACTGTTATGGGGGATCTGTGGATGACACTGTTATGGGGGATCTGTGGATGACACTGTTATGGGGGATCTGTGGATGACACTGTTATGGGGGATCTGTGGATGACACTGTTATGGGGGATCTGTGGATGACACTGTTATGGGGATCTGTGGATGACACTGTTATGGGGGATCTGTGGATGACACTGTTATAGGGGATCTGTGGATGACACTGTTATGGGGGATCTGTGGATGACACTGTTATGGGGGATCTGTGGATGACACTGTTATGGGGGATCTGTGGATGACACTGTTATGGGGATCTGTGGATGACACTGTTATGGGGGATCTGTGGATGACACTGTTATGGGGGATCTGTGGATGACACTGTTATGGGGGATCTGTGGATGACACTGTTATGGGGATCTGTGGATGACACTGTTATGGGGGATCTGTGGATGACACTGTTATGGGGGATCTGTGGATGACACTGTTATGGGGGATCTGTGGATGACACTGTTATGGGGGATCTGTGGATGACACTGTTATGGGGGATCTGTGGATGACGCTGTTATGGGGGATCTGTGGATGACACTGTTATGGGGGATCTGTGGATGACACTGTTATGGGGGATCTGTGGAGGACACTGTTATAGGGGATCTGTTGATGACACTGTTATGGGGGATCTGTGGATGACGCTGTTATGGGGGATCTGTGGATGACGCTGTTATGGGGGATCTGTGGATGACACACTGTTATGGGGATCTGTGGATGACACTGTTATGGGGGATCTGTGGATGACACTGTTATGGGGGATCTGTGGATGACACTGTTATGGGGGATCTGTGGATGACGCTGTTATGGGGGATCTGTGGATGACGCTGTTATGGGGGATCTGTGGAGGACACTGTTATGGGGGATCTGTTGATGGCACTGTTATGGGGGATCTGTGGATGACGCTGTTATGGGGGATCTGTGGATGACACACTGTTATGGGGATCTGTGGAGGACACACTGTTATGGGGATCTGTGGAGGACACACTGTTATGGGGATCTGTGGAGGACACACTGTTATGGGGGATCTGTGGAGGACACACTGTTATGGGGGATCTGTGGAGGACACACTGTTATGGGGGATCTGTGGAGGACACACTGTTATGGAGGATCTGTGGAGGACACACTGTTATGGGGGATCTGTGGAGGACACACTGTTATGGGGATCTGTGGAGGACACACTGTTATGGGGGATCTGTGGAGGACGCTGTTATGGGGGATCTGTGGAGGACGCTGTTATGGGGGATCTGTGGAGGACGCTGTTATGGGGGATCTGTGGATGACGCTGTTATGGGGGATCTGTGGATGACGCTGTTATAGGGGATCTGTGGATGACGCTGTTATGGGGGATCTGTGGATGACGCTGTTATGGGAGATCTGTGGATGACGCTGTTATGGGGGATCTGTGGATGACGCTGTTATGGGGATCTCTGGATGACGCTGTTATGGGGGATCTCTGGATGACGCTGTTATGGGGGATCTCTGGATGACGCTGTTATGGGGGATCTCTGGATGACGCTGTTATGGGGGATCTCTGGATGACGCTGTTATGGGGGATCTCTGGATGACGCTGTTATGGGGGATCTCTGGATGACACTGTCAGGGGGCTATGTGGATAACACATATATAGCATATTATGCTATATACGTGTCATCCACAGATCCCCCACAGTGCCATCCACAGATCCCCCACAGTGCCATCCACAGATCCCCCACAGTGCCATCCACAGATCCCCACAGTGCCATCCAGAGATCCCCACAGTGTCATCCAGAGATCCCCCACAGTGTCATCCAGAGATCCCCCACAGTGTCATCCAGAGATCCCCCACAGTGTCATCCAGAGATCCCCCACAGTGTCATCCAGAGATCCCCCACAGTGTCATCCAGAGATCCCCACAGTGTCATCCAGAGATCCCCACAGTGTCATCCAGAGATCCCCACAGTGTCATCCAGAGATCCCCCACAGTGTCATCCAGAGATCCCCACAGTGTCATCCAGAGATCCCCACAGTGTCATCCAGAGATCCCCCACAGTGTCATCCAGAGATCCCCACAGTGTCATCCAGAGATCCCCACAGTGTCATCCAGAGATCCCCACAGTGTCATCCAGAGATCCCCACAGTGTCATCCAGAGATCCCCACAGTGTCATCCAGAGATCCCCACAGTGTCATCCAGAGATCCCCACAGTGTCATCCAGAGATCCCCACAGTGTCATCCAGAGATCCCCATACACAAGTGGCCGGAATGACTAACTATTGATGTGCAGTCTCCCTCGGTCAGGCGCTCAGTCTTCCATGCTCCTCCTGCCCAGCGCGCTTCTACATTCATAAAGTGGGCGGAGCACGCAGGAGGGACGTGAGGTGCTTGGAGGAATCGGGCAGCTTGAGCTCTCAGTTCCTCCATGCGCCTCATGTCCCGCCTGCTCGCTCCGCCCACTTTTATGAATGAAGAAGGCAGGCGGGGCTGGAGGAGCATGGAGGGACTGAGCGCCTGACCTGAGGGGGACTGGGCAGGTTAGGTTTAAGCTGCCGGACCGGAACTTCCGGTATCGTCAGCGGTATCGGCGGCATTTTCACGAGTACAAGTACTCGTGAAAATGCCGGTATCGGGACATCCCTAATTAATACCAAATATGACTACTTTTTTGGGTTGTTTGTTTCAGTTTTACATAATAAAGCATTTTTGAAAAAAGATATTTTTTAGCGTCTCCATATTCTGAAAACCATAGTTTTTTTGGGGGGGCAACTGTCTTATGTAGGGGCTCATTTTTTTTCGGTATGAGATGATTGATTTGTACTATTTTGGGGTGCATATGACTTTTTGATCACTTGGTATTACACTTTTTGTGATGTAAGATGACAAAAGAAAAAAATTGGGGTTTTTTTATACCATTTTTTCACCTGAGGGGTTAGGTCATATGGTATTTTTATAGAGCGAGTTGTTACGGACATGGCGATACCTAATATGTATACATTTTTCTTTTTTTTCCATTTAACACGAAAGCATTTTTGAAACAAAAAATAAACAAATCATGTTTTAGTGTCGCCATATTCTGAAAGCCATAGTTTTTTTTTAATTTTTGGGTGATTATCTTGGGTAGGGGGGTCATTTTTTGCGGAATGAGGTGATGGTTAGATTGGTACTATTTTGGGGGGCATACGCTTTTTTAATCGCTTGGTGATGTAAGGTAACACATTTTTTTTAGTACAGTTTATCCTATTTTTTTGACTGTTCACCTGAGGGGTTAGGTCATGTGATAATTTTATAAAGCCAGTCGATACGGATGTGGCGATACTTAATATCTACTTTTCTTTTTTTACCCATTTATTTTTTTTAACTTCATTTTGGAAAAAGGGCGCTTTTTTTTTTTACTTGAAACTTACTTTTTTTTGTGGGGGAGGATTTATTTTAACTTTTATTTTCACTTTATTTTTTGTCCCACTCCGGAACTTCAACTTTTGGGGGTTTGATCCCCTTTACAATGCATTGGCTGTAAGTGTATTATAGGGGTCTGGCTCTCACAGGCTTAGGCTACATTCACACGTCCGGACTGGCACCCTGCTTAGTGCAGGAGCGCACGGCGTCATTGGTCCCTATGACGCCGTGCGCTTCCTGCTGCCGCCGCAGTGCAGTAATATACTCGTATAGATCATAGGAGCCTACTACAATGCAGCGGCGGCAGCAGGAAGCGCACGGCATCATAGGAATGAATGACGCCGTGCGCTCCTGCACTAAGCAGGGTGCCAGTCCGGTATCACACGGTCCGTGTTCCACGGACGTGTGAATGCAGCCTTACACTGAAGGCATCGGGCTGACTTGCCTGCCATCGGGTCCCCGTCACAGCAGCACGGGGACCCGATGGCCACCCCGCACGTGCCATGGTCAGCGCTGACCGCGGCAGTGTGAGGGTTAATGCACCGGCATCAGTGTTTTCACCGATGCCGGCGCATACAGCAGGGGTCAGGATATCAGTGACTGCTGGACCCCTGCCGCTGATCGGGCGGGCGCAGCTCCTGCACCCGCCGTTCATGTCAGGCGCGGGTCCTTAAGGGGTTAGCCAGGTGCTGACTACCTATTCTTACAACAATCCGTGAACATTAGAGTGGTGGGCCTCCGACTGCTCGCGTGGGTCCATACCGGCTGTGCTGAGAACTGCAGCTTCGTCCATTTCTGCAAGTGCTGTGTCCTGGTAAATCAGCCAAGCGGCAGAGATGCTGAGCGTCGCACTCCCACCCATCTAATATCCATAGACTATAGTAAGGATAGGCCTTCACTTTCTAAAACCTGGAAGACCCCTTTAAGGGGCTAAAATCTCAGGGGCAGACTGTGAGCAGGCCATTAGGAGACACACACTGCTGTATAGACACTACCCCCTAGTGGCAGGAACAGGCAGGTGCACCTTTCGCAAGTCTGTGGGGAGAACAGGGAAAGGGAGCGATGCGCTGAAGAGACGGAGCAGCGGGAGCCCCCCTTTAATAGGTCTGATCGTGTACTTACGGGGTAGCCATCCTGTAGACATTGGCCGGTCACCAGGTAGGTCACGTGCACCTGCGCGCTCAGGTTCTCCTTTCTCTTCCGAGTGACATAATCATAGAGCATCCTGTAAGAGTGAACACCAGAGGACGGCGACGTCAGGAACCAGGTTATAGGGGGCGTGCCGATTAGAGGAGGCTCCTCAATACACAGTCCCTTTATGCTGCAAGGTCCCTGTGACTAGAAGCGGATCACATGATGAGGGGGCCCCCCCCCCCCCCAACAGTCATCTGTTAGAAACCATCACAGCGCCTCCGCAGGAGGTGAGCGGTATTACACAATGCAGCTTCAGATCAGAAGCAGAAGATGATGTACAAGCTGCCCTTCAGCAGTTGTATGACCATCACTCCCAGTATGTCCTGACACTCACACCGGAGTCCACACCCCCGTACTCCCCACCTCACCCCCCCGCACTCCCCATACTCACTGCTTGGCTTGATTGACGTGAACGCCCAGAGTGAGGCTCAGCCATTTGTACGTCACCTGGAAACAAAATAAAAGAGCGTCACTATAGAGGGAATGCGGGGGGTGTACACAGTGCAGGGTCCCCGTATACAGACAGTATGGGGGGTGTACACAGTGCAGGGTACCCGTATACAGACAGTATGGGGGGTGTACACAGTGCAGGGTACCCGTATACAGACAGTATGGGGGGTGTACACAGTGCAGGGTACCCGTATACAGACAGTATGGGGGGTGTACACAGTGCAGGGTACCCGTATACAGACAGTATGGGGGGTGTACACAGTGCAGGGTACCTGTATACAGACAGTATGGGGGTGTACACAGTGCAGGGTACCCAGTATACAGACAGTATGGGGGTGTACACAGTGCAGGGTACCCAGTATACAGACAGTATGGGGGTGTACACAGTGCAGGGTACCAGTATACAGACATTATGGGGGTGTACACAGTGCAGGGTACCCGTATACAGACAGTATGGGGGTGTACACAGTGCAGGGTACCCGTATACAGACAGTATGGGGGTGTACACAGTGCAGGGTACCCGTATACAGACAGTATGGGGGTGTACACAGTGCAGGGTACCCGTATACAGACATTATGGGGGTGCACACAGTGCAGGGTACCAGTATACAGACAGTATGGGGGTGTACACAGTGCAGGGTACCTGTATACAGACAGTATGGGGGTGTACACAGTGCAGGGTACCTGTATACAGACAGTATGGGGGGTGTACACAGTGCAGGGTACCCGTATACAGACAGTATGGGGGGTGTACACAGTGCAGGGTACCCGTATACAGACATTATGGGGGTGTACACAGTGCAGGGTACCCAGTATACAGATAGTATGGGGGTGTACACAGTGCAGGGTACCCGTATACAGATAGTATGGGGGTGTACAGTGCAGGGTACCCAGTATACAGACAGTATGGGGGTGTACACAGTGCAGGGTACCCGTATACAGACAGTATGGGGGTGCACACAGTGCAGGGTACCCGTATACAGATAGTATGGGGGTGTACACAGTGCAGGGTACCCGTATACAGACAGTATGGGGGGTGTACACAGTGCAGGGTACCTGTATACAGACATTATGGGGGGTGTACACAGTGCAGGGTACCCGTATACAGATAGTATGGGGGGTGTACACAGTGCAGGGTACCCGTATACAGATAGTATGGGGGGTGTACAGTGCAGGGTACCCGTATACAGACAGTATGGGGGGTGTACACAGTGCAGGGTACCCGTATACAGACAGTATGGGGGGTGCACACAGTGCAGGGTACCCGTATACAGATAGTATGGGGGGTGTACACAGTGCAGGGTACCCGTATACAGACAGTATGGGGGGTGTACACAGTGCAGGGTACCTGTATACAGAGTATGGGGGGTGTACACAGTGCAGGGTACCCGTATACAGACATTGGGGTGTACAGGACACAGGTGGGGGGCGGGTGTATATATTGGGATGTACAGGACACAGGTGGGGGGCGGGTGTATATATTGGGATGTACAGGACACAGGTGGGGGGCGGGAGTATATATTGGGGTGTACAGGACACCGGTGGGGGGCGGGTGTATATATTGGGGAGTACAGGACACCGGTGGGGGGTGTATATATTGGGGTGTACAGGACACCGGTGGGGGGTGTATATATTGGGGTGTACAGGACACCGGTGGGGGGTGTATACATTGGGGAGTACAGGACACAGGTGGGGCGGGTGTATATATTGGGGTGTACAGGACACAGGTGGGGGGCGGGTGTATATATTGGGGTGTACAGGACACCGGTGGGGGGCGGGTGTATATATTGGGGAGTACAGGACACCGGTGGGGGGTGTATATATTGGGGTGTACAGGACACCGGTGGGGGGTGTATATATTGGGGTGTACAGGACACAGGTGGGGGGCGGGTGTATACATTGGGGAGTACAGGACACAGGTGGGGGCGGGTGTATATATTGGGGTGTACAGGACACCGGTGGGGCGGAGTGTATATATTAGGGTGTACAGGACACAGGTGGGGGGTGTATATATTGGGGAGTACAGGACACCGGTGGGGGGCGTATATATTGGGGTGTACAGGACACCGGTGGGGGGTGTATATATTGGGGTGTACAGGACACAGGTGGGGGGCGGGTGTATACATTGGGGAGTACAGGACACAGGTGGGGGGCGGGTGTATATATTGGGGTGTACAGGACACCGGTGGGGGGGCGGGTGTATATATTGGGGTGTACAGGACACAGGTGGGGGGCGGGTGTATATATTGGGGTGTACAGGACACAGGTGGGGGGCGAGTATATACATTGGGGTGTACAGGACACCGGTGGCGGTATACGGCACACAGAGGGTTAACAGTAATGGCGGCGGGCTCACGATCTTGTTGTGGTCGGTCACCAGCTCGTCGATGTTCTCCAGATACAGCTCGTCCATGACACCGGCCCCGATCTCATCCGGACACTGACAGATTTGGCGCCGCCGTTGAGACTCCCAAACAGGCATGCACATGCGCAGACCAGCCTCACTGATAGGCTGCAACAGAGACTGACGCAAAGAACAGCCAATAGCAATAGGCCGCAGAGCACGTGTAACCTTGAGACACGCCCCTTCCTGTGTTAGGGTGGGTGGAGCTTACTGTGCTTTATAATTGTGTACTTGTAATTCCCTGGGAAACGCAGGATGGAGAGAAGAAGAGGATGACACTGTTATGGGGGATCTGTGGATGACACTGTTATGGGGGATCTGTGGATGACACTGTTATGGGGGATCTGTGGAGGACACTGTTATGGGGGATCTGTGGATGTCACTGTTATGGGGGATCTGTGGATGACACTGTTATGGGGGATCTGTGGAGGACACTGTTATGGGGGATCTGTGGATGTCACTGTTATGGGGGATCTGTGGATGACACTGTTATGGGGGACCTGTGGAGGGCACACTGTTATGGGGGATCTGTGGCTGACACTGTTATGGGGCATCTGTGGAGGACACACTGTTATGGGGGATCTGTGGAGGACACACTGTTATGGGGGATCTGTGGATGACACTGTTATGGGGGATCTGTGGATGACACACTGTTATGGGGGATCTGTGGATGACACTGTTATGGGGGATCTGTGGATGACACTGTTATGGGGGATCTGTGGATGACACTGTTATGGGGGATCTGTGGATGACACTGTTATGGGGGATCTGTGGATGACACTGTTATGGGGGATCTGTGGATGACACACTGTTATGGGGGATCTGTGGATGACACACTGTTATAGGGGATCTGTGGATGACACACTGTTATGGGGGATCTGTGGATGACACACTGTTATGGAGGATCTGTGGAGGACACTGTTATGGGAGATCTGTGGATGACACTGTTATAGGGGATCTGTGGATGACACTGTTATGGGGGATCTGTGGATGACACTGTTATAGGGGATCTGTGGATGATACTGTTATGGGGGATCTGTGGATGTCACTGTTATGGGAATCTGTGGATGACACTGTTATGGGGATCTGTGGATGACACACTGTTATGGAGGATCTGTGGATGACACACTGTTATAGGGGGATCTGTGGATGACGCACTGTTATGGGGGATCTGTGGATGACGCACTGTTATGGGGGGATCTGTGGATGACGCACTGTTATGGAGGGATCTGTGGATGACGCACTGTTATGGGGGATCTGTGGATGACGCACTGTTATGGGGGATCTGTGGATGACGCACTGTTATAGGGGGATCTGTGGATGACACACTGTTATGGGGATCTGTGGATGACGCACTGTTATGGGGGGATCTGTGGATGACGCACTGTTATGGGGGATCTGTGGATGACGCACTGTTATGGGGGATCTGTGGATGACACACTGTTATGGGGGATCTGTGGATTACACTGTTATGGGGGATCTGTGAATGACACACTGTTATGGGGAATCTGTGGAGGACGCACTGTTATGGGGGATCTGTGGATGACACACTGTTATGGGGGATCTGTGGATGACGCACTGTTATGGGGGATCTGTGGATTACACTGTTATGGGGGATCTGTGGAGGACGCACTGTTATGGGGGATCTGTGGATGACACACTGTTATGGGGGATCTGTGGATGACACACTGTTATGGGGGATCTGTGGATGGCACTGTTATGGGGGATCTGTGGATGGCACTGTTATGGGGGCGGGTGTATATATTGGGGTGTACAGGACACAGGTGGGGGTGTATACATTGGGGAGTACAGGACACAGGTGGGGGGCGGGTGTATATATTGGGGAGTACAGGACACCGGTGGGGGGTGTATATATTGGGGTGTACAGGACACCGGTGGGGGGTGTATATATTGGGGTGTACAGGACACAGGTGGGGGGCGGGTGTATATATTGGGGAGTACAGGACACAGGTGGGGGGCGGGTGTATATATTGGGGTGTACAGGACACAGGTGGGGGCGGGTGTATATATTGGGGTGTACAGGACACAGGTGGGGGCGGGTGTATATATTGGGGTGTACAGGACACAGGTGGGGGCGAGTATATACATTGGGGTCTACAGGACACCGGTGGCGGTATACGGCACACAGAGGGTTAACAGTAATGGCGGCGGGCTCACGATCTTGTTGTGGTCGTCACCAGCTCGTCGATGTTCTCCAGATACAGCTCGTCCATGACACCGGCCCCGATCTCATCCGGACACTGACAGATTTGGCGCCGCCGTTGAGACTCCCCACCAGGCATGCACATGCGCAGACCAGCCTCACTGATAGGCTGCAACAGAGACTGACGCAAAGAACAGCCAATAGCAATAGGCCGCAGAGCACGTGTAACCTTGAGACACGCCCCTTCCTGTGTTAGGGTGGGTGGAGCTTACTGTGCTTTATAATTGTGTACTTGTAATTCCCTGGGAAACGCAGGATTTAGAGAAGAAGAGGATGACACTGTTATGGGGGATCTGTGGATGACACTGTTATGGGGGATCTGTGGATGACACTGTTATGGGGGATCTGTGGATGACACTGTTATGGGGGATCTGTGGATGACACTGTTATGGGGGATCTGTGGATGACACTGTTATGGGGGATCTGTGGATGACACTGTTATGGGGATCTGTGGATGACACTGTTATGGGGGATCTGTGGATGACACTGTTATGGGGGATCTGTGGATGACACTGTTATGGGGGATCTGTGGATGATACTGTTGTAGGGATCTGTGGATGACACTGTTATGGGTGATCTGTGGATGACACACTGTTATGGGGGATCTGTGGATGACACACTGTTATGGGGGATCTGTGGATGACACACTGTTATGGGGGATCTGTGGATGACACTGTAATGGGGGATCTGTGGATGACACTGTTATGGGGGATCTGTGGATGACACTGTTATGGGGGATCTGTGGATGACACTGTTATGGGGGATCTGTGGATGACACACTGTTATGGGGGATCTGTGGATGACACACTTATGGGGGATCTGTGGATGACACACTGTTATGGGGGATCTGTGGATGACACTGATATGGGGGATCTGTGGATGACACACTGTTATGGGGGATCTGTGGATGACACACTGTTATGGGGGGATCTGTGGATGACACACTGTTATGGGGATCTGTGGATGACACACTGTTATGGGGGATCTGTGGATGACACTGTTATGGGGGATCTGTGGATGACACTGTTATGGGGATCTGTGGATGACACACTGTTATGCAGGATATGTGGAGGACACTGTTCTGGGAGATCTATGGATGGCAGTGTTATGGGGGATCTGTGGATAGCACAATGTTATGGGGGATCTGTGGATGACACTGTTATGGGGGATCTGTGGATGACACTGTTATGGGGGATCTGTGGATGACACTGTTATGGGGGATCTGTGGATGACACACTGTTATGGGGGATCTGTGGATGACGCACTGTTATGGGGGATCTGTGGATGACACTGTTATGGGGGATCTGTGGATGACACTGTTATGGGGGATCTGTGGATGACACTGTTATGGGGGATCTGTGGATGGCACTGTTATGGGGGATCTGTGGATGGCACTGTTATGGGGGATCTGTGGATGACACTGTTATGGGGGATCTGTGGATGACACTGATATGGGGGATCTGTGGATGACACACTGTTATGGGGGATCTGTGGATGACACACTGTTATGGGGATCTGTGGATGACACACTGTTATGGGGATCTGTGGATGACACACTGTTATGGGGGATCTGTGGATGACACTGTTATGGGGGATCTGTGGATGACACTGTTATGGGGATCTGTGGATGACACACTGTTATGCAGGATCTGTGGAGGACACTGTTCTGGGAGATCTATGGATGACAGTGTTATGGGGGATCTGTGGATAGCACAATGTTATGGGGGATCTGTGGATGACACTGTTATGGGGGATCTGTGGATGACACTGTTATGGGGGATCTGTGGATGACACACTGTTATGGAGGATCTGTGGATGACGCACTGTTATGAGGGATCTGTGGATGACGCACTGTTATGGGGGATCTGTGGATGACACTGTTATGGGGGATCTGTGGATGACACTGTTATGGGGGGATCTGTGGATGACACTGTTATGGGGGATCTGTGGATGACACTGTTATGGGGGATCTGTGGATGGCACTGTTATGGGGGATCTGTGGATGACACTGTTATGGGGGATCTGTGGATGTCACTGTTATGGGGGATCTGTGGATGACACTGTTATGGGGGATCTGTGGATGACACTGTTATGGGGGATCTGTGGAGGACACTGTTATGGGGGATCTGTGGATGTCACTGTTATGGGGGATCTGTGGATGACACTGTTATGGGAGACCTGTGGAGGGCACACTGTTATGGGGGATCTGTGGCTGACACTGTTATGGGGCATCTGTGGAGGACACACTGTTATGGGGGATCTGTGGAGGACACACTGTTATGGGGGATCTGTGGATGACACTGTTATGGGGGATCTGTGGATGACACACTGTTATGGGGATCTGTGGATGACACTGTTATGGGGGATCTGTGGATGACACTGTTATGGAGGATCTGTGGATGACACTGTTATGGGGGATCTGTGGATGACACTGTTATGGGGGATCTGTGGATGACACTGTTATGGGGGATCTGTGGATGACACTGTTATGGGGGATCTGTGGATGACACACTGTTATGGGGGATCTGTGGATGACACACTGTTATGGGGGATCTGTGGATGACACACTGTTATGGGGGATCTGTGGATGACACTGTTATGGGGGATCTGTGGAGGACACTGTTATGGGAGATCTGTGGATGATACTGTTATGGGGGATCTGTGGATGTCACTGTTATGGGAATCTGTGGATGACACTGTTATGGGGATCTGTGGATGACACACTGTTATGGGGGATCTGTGGATGACACACTGTTATGGGGGATCTGTGGATGACGACTGTTATGAGGGAGATCTGTGGATGACGCACTGTTATAGGGGGATCTGTGGATGACGCACTGTTATGGGGGGATCTGTGGATGACGCACTGTTATGGGGGATCTGTGGATGACACACTGTTATGGGGGATCTGTGGATGACGCACTGTTATGGGGGATCTGTGGATGACGCACTGTTATGGGGGATCTGTGGATGACGCACTGTTATGGGGGATCTGTGGATGACACACTGTTATGGGGGATCTGTGGATTACACTGTTATGGGGGATCTGTGAATGACACACTGTTATGGGGGAATCTGTGGAGGACGCACTGTTATGGGGGATCTGTGGATGACACACTGTTATGGGGGATCTGTGGATTACACTGTTATGGGGGATCTGTGGATTACACTGTTATGGGGGATCTGTGGAGGACGCACTGTTATGGGGGATCTGTGGATGACACACTGTTATGGGGGATCTGTGGATGACACACTGTTATGGGGGATCTGTGGATGGCACTGTTATGGGGGATCTGTGGATGGCACTGTTATGGGGGCGGGTGTATATATTGGGGTGTACAGGACACAGGTGGGGGTGTATACATTGGGGAGTACAGGACACAGGTGGGGGCGGGTGTATATATTGGGGAGTACAGGACACCGGTGGGGGTGTATATATTGGGGTGTACAGGACAACCGGTGGGGGTGTATATATTGGGGTGTACAGGACACAGGTGGGGGGCGGTGTATATATTGGGGAGTACAGGACACAGGTGGGGGCGGGTGTATATATTGGGGTGTACAGGACACAGGTGGGGGGCGGGTGTATATATTGGGGTGTACAGGACACAGGTGGGGGGCGGGTGTATATATTGGGGTGTACAGGACACAGGTGGAGGGCGAGTATATACATTGGGGTCTACAGGACACCGGTGGCGGTATACGGCACACAGAGGGTTAACAGTAATGGCGGCGGGCTCACGATCTTGTTGTGGTCGTCACCAGCTCGTCGATGTTCTCCAGATACAGCTCGTCCATGACACCGGCCCCGATCTCATCCGGACACTGACAGATTTGGCGCCGCCGTTGAGACTCCCCACCAGGCATGCACATGCGCAGACCAGCCTCACTGATAGGCTGCAACAGAGACTGACGCAAAGAACAGCCAATAGCAATAGGCCGCAGAGCACGTGTAACCTTGAGACACGCCCCTTCCTGTGTTAGGGTGGGTGGAGCTTACTGTGCTTTATAATTGTGTACTTGTAATTCCCTGGGAAACGCAGGATTTAGAGAAGAAGAGGATGACACTGTTATGGGGGATCTGTGGATGACACTGTTATGGGGGATCTGTGGATGACACTGTTATGGGGGATCTGTGGATGACACTGTTATGGGGGATCTGTGGATGACACTGTTATGGGGGATCTGTGGATGACACTGTTATGGGGGATCTGTGGATGACACTGTTATGGGGGATCTGTGGATGACACTGTTATGGGGGATCTGTGGATGACACTGTTATGGGGGATCTGTGGATGATACTGTTGTAGGGGATCTGTGGATGACACTGTTATGGGTGATCTGTGGATGACACACTGTTATGGGGGATCTGTGGATGACACTGTTATGGGGGATCTGTGGATGACACACTGTTATGGGGGATCTGTGGATGACACTGTAATGGGGGATCTGTGGATGACACTGTTATGGGGGGATCTGTGGATGACACTGTTATGGGGGATCTGTGGATGACACTGTTATGGGGGATCTGTGGATGACACACTGTTATGGGGGATCTGTGGATGACACACTTATGGGGGATCTGTGGATGACACACTGTTATGGGGGATCTGTGGATGACACACTGTTATGGGGGATCTGTGGATGACACACTGTTATGGGGGATCTGTGGATGACACACTGTTATGGGGGATCTGTGGATGACACACTGTTATGGGGATCTGTGGATGACACACTGTTATGGGGGATCTGTGGATGACACTGTTATGGGGGATCTGTGGATGACACTGTTATGGGGATCTGTGGATGACACACTGTTATGCAGGATCTGTGGAGGACACTGTTCTGGGAGATCTATGGATGGCAGTGTTATGGGGGATCTGTGGATAGCACAATGTTATGGGGGATCTGTGGATGACACTGTTATGGGGGATCTGTGGATGACACTGTTATGGGGGATCTGTGGATGACACTGTTATGGGGGATCTGTGGATGACACACTGTTATGGGGGATCTGTGGATGACGCACTGTTATGGGGGATCTGTGGATGACACTGTTATGGGGGATCTGTGGATGACACTGTTATGGGGGATCTGTGGATGACACTGTTATGGGGGATCTGTGGATGGCACTGTTATGGGGGATCTGTGGATGGCACTGTTATGGGGGATCTGTGGATGACACTGTTATGGGGGATCTGTGGATGACACTGATATGGGGGATCTGTGGATGACACACTGTTATGGGGGATCTGTGGATGACACACTGTTATGGGGATCTGTGGATGACACACTGTTATGGGGATCTGTGGATGACACACTGTTATGGGGGATCTGTGGATGACACTGTTATGGGGGATCTGTGGATGACACTGTTATGGGGATCTGTGGATGACACACTGTTATGCAGGATCTGTGGAGGACACTGTTCTGGGAGATCTATGGATGACAGTGTTATGGGGGATCTGTGGATAGCACAATGTTATGGGGGATCTGTGGATGACACTGTTATGGGGGATCTGTGGATGACACTGTTATGGGGGATCTGTGGATGACACACTGTTATGGGGGATCTGTGGATGACGCACTGTTATGAGGGATCTGTGGATGACGCACTGTTATGGGGGATCTGTGGATGACACTGTTATGGGGGATCTGTGGATGACACTGTTATGGGGGATCTGTGGATGACACTGTTATGGGGGGATCTGTGGATGACACTGTTATGGGGGATCTGTGGATGACACTGTTATGGGGGATCTGTGGATGGCACTGTTATGGGGGATCTGTGGATGGCACTGTTATGGGGGATCTGTGGATGGCACTGTTATGGGGGATCTGTGGATGACACTGTTATGGGGGATCTGTGGATGACTCTATTATGGGGGATCTGTGGATGGCACTGTTATGGGGGATCTGTGGATGGCACTGTTATGGGGGATCTGTGGATGGCACTGTTATGGGGGATCTGTGGATGGCACTGTTATGGGGGATCTGTGGATGGCACTATTATAGGGGATCTGTTGATGACACTGTTATGGTAGACCTGTGGATGACACACTGTTATGGGAGATCTGTGAATGACACTGTTATGGTGGATCTGTGGTTGACACTGTTATGGGGGATCTGTGGTTGACACTGTTATGGGGGGATCTGTGGATGACACTGTTAGGGGGGGATCTGTGGATGACACTGTTATGGGGGGATCTGTGGAGGGCACAATGTTATGGTAGACCTGTGGATGACACACTGTTATGGGAGATCTGTGGATGACACTGTTATGGGGGATCTGTGGTTGATGCTGTTATGGGGGATCTGTGGATGACACACTGTTATGGGGGATCTGTGGTTGACACTGTTATGGGGGATTTGTGGATGACACTGTTATGGGGGGATCTGTGGTTGACACTATTATGGGGGATCTGTGGTTGACACGGTTATGGGGGATCTGTGGTTGACACTGTTATGGGGGGATCTGTGGTTGACACTGTTATGGGGGGGATCTGTGGATGACACTGTTATGGGGGATCTGTGGTTTACACACTGTTATGGGGGATCTGTGGATGGCACTGTTATGGAGGATCTATGGATGGCACTGTTGTGGGGGGATTTGTGGATTACACTGTTATGGTGGATCTGTGGTTGACACTGTTATGGGGGGATCTGTGGATGACACTGTTATGGGGGGATCTGTGGATGACACTGTTATGGGGGATCTGTGATTGACACTGTTATGGTGGATCTGTGGTTGACACTGTTATGGGGGATCTGTGGTTGACACTGTTATGGGGGGATCTGTGGAGGGCACAATGTTATGGTAGACCTGTGGATGACACTGTTATGGTGGGATCTGTGGTTTACACTGTTATGGGGGATCTGTGGATGGCACTGTTATGGGGGATCTATGGATGGCACTGTTATGGGGGATTTGTGGATTACACTGTTGTGGGGGGGGGGGATTTGTGGATGACCCTGTTATGGGGGATCTGTGGATGTCACTGTTATGGGGGATCTGTGGATGTCACTGTTATGGGGGATCTGTGAATGACACTGTTATGGTGGATCTGTGGTTGACACTGTTATGGGGGATCTGTGGTTGACACTGTTATGGTGGATCTGTGGTTGACACTGTTATGGGGGATCTGTGGTTGACACTGTTATGGGGGGATCTGTGGAGGGCACAATGTTATGGTAGACCTGTGGATGACACACTGTTATGGGAGATCTGTGGATGACACTGTTATGGGGGATCTGTGGATGACACTGTTATGGGGGATCTGTGGATAACACACTGTTATGGGGGATCTGTGGATGACACTGTTATGGGGGATCTGTGGATGACACACTGTTATGGGGGATCTGTGGATGACACACTGTTATGGGGGATCTGTGGATGACACACTGTTATGGGGGATCTGTGGATGACACTGTTATGGGGGATCTGTGGATAACACACTGTTATGGGGGATCTGTGGATAACACACTGTTGTGGGGGATCTGTGGATGACACACTGTTGTGGGGGATCTGTGGATGACACACTGTTATGGGGGATCTGTGGATAACACACTGTTATGGGAGATCTGTGGATGACAACGTTATGGGGGATCTGTGGTTGATACTGTTATGGGGATCTGTGTATGACACACTGTTATGGGGGATCTGTGGATAACACTGTTATGGGGGATCGGTGGATGACAAACTGTTATGGGGGATCTGTGGATGACACTGTTATGGGGGATCTGTGGATGACACACTGTTATGGCGATCTGTGGATGACACACTGTTATGGCGGATCTGTGGATGACACACTGTTATGGGGGATCTGTGGATGACGCACTGTTATGGGGGATCTGTGGATGACGCACTGTTATGGGGGATCTGTGGATGACGACTGTTATGGGGGATCTGTGGATGACGACTGTTATGGGGGATCTGTGGATGACGCACTGTTATGGGGGATCTGTGGAGGACACTGTTATGGGGGGATCTGTGGATGACACTGTTATGGGGGATCTGTGGATGACACTGTTATGGGGGGATCTGTGGATGACACTGTTATGGGGGATCTGTGGATGGCACTGTTATGGGGGATCTGTGGATGGCACTGTTATGGGGGATCTGTGGATGGCACGGTTATGGGGGATCTGTGGATGGCACTGTTATGGGGGGCGGGTGTATATATTGGGGTGTACAGGACACAGGTGGGGGGCGAGTATATACATTGGGGTCTACAGGACACCGGTGGCGGTATACGGCACACAGAGGGTTAACAGCAATGGCGGCGGGCTCACGATCTTGTTGTGGTCGGTCACCAGCTCGTCGATGTTCTCCAGATACAGCTCGTCCATGACACCGGCCCCGATCTCATCCGGACACTGACAGATTTGGCGCCGCCGTTGAGACTCCCCACCAGGCATGCACATGCGCAGACCAGCCTCACTGATAGGCTGCAACAGAGACTGACGCAAAGAACAGCCAATAGCAATAGGCCGCAGAGCACGTGTAACCTTGAGACACGCCCCTTCCTGTGTTAGGGTGGGTGGAGCTTACTGTGCTTTATAATTGTGTACTTGTAATTCCCTGGGAAACGCAGGATGGAGAGAAGAAGAGGATGACACTGTTATGGGGGATCTGTGGATAACACACTGTTATGGGGGATCTGTGGATAACACACTGTTGTGGGGGATCTGTGGATGATACTGTTGTAGGGGATCTGTGGATGACACTGTTATGGGTGATCTGTGGATGACGCACTGTTATGGGGGATCTGTGGATGACACTGTTATGGGGGATCTGTGGATGGCACTGTTATGGGGGATCTGTGGATGGCACTGTTATGGGGGATCTGTGGATGGCACTGTTATGGGGGATCTGTGGATGGCACTGTTATGGGGGATCTGTGGATGGCACTGTTATGGGGGATCTGTGGATGGCACTGTTATGGGGGATCTGTGGATGGCACTGTTATGGGGGATCTGTGGATGGCACTGTTATGGGGGATCTGTGGATGACACTGTTATGGGGGATCTGTGGATGGCACTGTTATGGGGGATCTGTGGATGACACTGTTATGGGGGATCTGTGGATGGCACTGTTATGGGGGATCTGTGGATGGCACTGTTATGGGGGATCTGTGGAGGGCACAATGTTATGGTAGACCTGTGGATGACACACTGTTATGGGAGATCTGTGGATGACACTGTTATGGGGGATCTGTGGATGACACTGTTATGGGGATCTGTGGATGACACACTGTTATGGGGGATCTGTGGATGACACTGTTATGGGGGATCTGTGGATGACACTGTTATGGGGGATCTGTGGATGACACTGTTATGGGGGATCTGTGGATGACACTGTTATGGGAGATCTGTGGATGACACTGTTATGGGGGATCTGTGGTATGACACTGTTATGGGGGATCTGTGGATGACACACTGTTATGGGGATCTGTGGATGACACTGTTATGGGGGATCTGTGGATGACACTGTTATGGGGATCTGTGGATGACACTGTTATGGGGGATCTGTGGATGACACAATGTTATGGGAGATCTGTGGATGACACACTGTTATGGGGGATCTGTGGATGACACTGTTATGGGGGATCTGTGGATGACACTGTTATGGGGGATCTGTGGATGACACACTGTTATGGGGGATCTGTGGATGACACTGTTATGGGGGATCTGTGGATGACACTGTTATGGGGGATCTGTGGATGACACTGTTATGGGGGATCTGTGGATGACACTGTTATGGGAGATCTGTGGATGACACTGTTATGGGGAGATCTGTGGATGACACTGTTATGGTGGATCTGTGGTTGACACTGTTATGGGGATCTGTGGCTGACACTGTTATGGGGGATCTGTGGATGGCACAATGTTATGGTGGACCTGTGGATGACACTGTTATGGTGGGATCTGTGGATTGCACACTGTTATAGGAGATCTGTGGATGACACACTGTTATGGGAGATCTGTGGATGACACTGTTATGGGGGATCTATGGATGGCACTGTTGTGGGGGATTTGTGGATTACACTGTTGTGGGGGGATCTGTGGATGACCCTGTTATGGGGATCTGTGGATGACACTGTTATGGGGGATCTGTGGATGTCACTGTTATGGGGGATCTGTGAATGACACTGTTATGGTGGATCTGTGGTTGACACTGTTATGGGGATCTGTGGTTGACACTGTTATGGGGGATCTGTGGATGACACAATGTTATGGTGAGACCTGTGGATGACACACTGTTATGGGAGATCTGTGGATGACACTGTTATGGGGGATCTGTGGTTGATACTGTTATGGGGGATCTGTGGATGACACACTGTTATGGGGGATCTGTGGATAACACACTGTTATGGGGGATCTGTGGATGACACTGTTATGGGGGATCTGTGGATGACACACTGTTATGGGGGATCTGTGGATGACACACTGTTATGGGGGATCTGTGGATGACACTGTTATGGGGGATCTGTGGATAACACACTGTTATGGGGGATCTGTGGATAACACACTGTTGTGGGGGATCTGTGGATGACACACTGTTGTGGGGGATCTGTGGATGACACACTGTTATGGGGGATCTGTGGATAACACACTGTTATGGGAGATCTGTGGATGACAACGTTATGGGGGATCTGTGGTTGACACACTG
This sequence comes from Bufotes viridis, assembly GCA_033119425.1. Lineage (NCBI taxonomy): Eukaryota > Metazoa > Chordata > Amphibia > Anura > Bufonidae > Bufotes > Bufotes viridis. Next base: position 500,342,637 of record CM065591.1, read on the forward strand.
TTATGGGGGATCTGTGGAGGACACACTGTTATGGGGGGATCTGTGGATGACACTGTTATGGGGGGATCTGTGTTTGACATGTTTATGGGGGATCTGTGGTTGATACTGTTATGGGGATCTGTGTATGACACACTGTTATGGGGGATCTGTGGATAACACTGTTATGGGGGATCGGTGGATGACAAACTGTTATGGGGGATCTGTGGATGACACTGTTATGGGGGATCTGTGGATGACACACTGTTATGGCGATCTGTGGATGACACACTGTTATGGCGGATCTGTGGATGACGCACTGTTATGGGGGATCTGTGGATGACGCACTGTTATAGGGGATCTGTGGATGATGCACTGTTATGGGGGATCTGTGGATGACGCACTGTTATGGGGGATCTGTGGATGACGCACTGTTATGGGGATCTGTGGATGACGCACTGTTATGGGGGATCTGTGGATGACGCACTGTTATGGGGGATCTGTGGAGGACACTGTTATGGGGGGATCTGTGGATGACACTGTTATGGGGGATCTGTGGATGACACTGTTATGGGGGATCTGTGGATGACACTGTTATAGGGGATCTGTGGATGGCACTGTTATGGGGATCTGTGGATGGCACTGTTATGGGGATCTGTGGATGGCACTGTTATGGGGGCGGGTGTATATATTGGGGTGTACAGGACACAGGTGGGGGCGAGTATATACATTGGGGTCTACAGGACACCGGTGGCGGTATACGGCACACAGAGGGTTAACAGCAATGGCGGCGGGCTCACGATCTTGTTGTGGTCGGTCACCAGCTCGTCGATGTTCTCCAGATACAGCTTCGTCCATGACACCGGCCCCGATCTCATCCGGACACTGACAGATTTGGCGCCGCCGTTGAGACTCCCCACCAGGCATGCACATGCGCAGACCAGCCTCACTGATAGGCTGCAACAGAGACTGACGCAAAGAACAGCCAATAGCAATAGGCCGCAGAGCACGTGTAACCTTGAGACACGCCCCTTCCTGTGTTAGGGTGGGTGGAGCTTACTGTGCTTTATAATTGTGTACTTGTAATTCCCTGGGAAACGCAGGATGGAGAGAAGAAGAGGATGACACTGTTATGGGGGATCTGTGGATGACACTGTTATGGGGGATCTGTGGATGACACTGTTATGGGGGATCTGTGGATGATACTGTTGTAGGGGATCTGTGGATGACACTGTTATGGGGGATCTGTGGATGACACTGTTATGGGGGATCTGTGGATGACACTGTTATGGGTGATCTGTGGATGACACACTGTTATGGGGGATCTGTGGATGACACACTGTTATGGGGGATCTGTGGATGACACTGATATGGGGGATCTGTGGATGACACACTGTTATGGGGATCTGTGGATGACACACTGTTATGGGGGATCTGTGGATGACACACTGTTATGGGAGATCTGTGGATGACACACTGTTATGGGGGATCTGTGGATGACACTGTTATGGGGGATCTGTGGATGACACTGTTATGGGGATCTGTGGATGACACACTGTTATGCAGGATCTGTGGAGGACACTGTTCTGGGAGATCTATGGATGACAGTGTTATGGGGGATCTGTGGATAGCACAATGTTATGGAGGATCTGTGGATGACACTGTTATAGAGGATCTGTGGATGACACTGTTATAGGGGATCTGTGGATGACACTGTTATGGGGGATCTGTGGATGACACACTGTTATGGGGATCTGTGGATGACGCACTGTTATGGGGATCTGTGGATGACACTGTTATGGGGGATCTGTGGATGACAATGTTATGGGGGATCTGTGGATGGCACTGTTATGGGGGATCTGTGGATGGCACTGTTATGGGGATCTGTGGATGGCACTGTTATGGGGGATCTGTGGATGGCACTGTTATAGGGGATCTGTGGATAGCACTGTTATGGGGGATCTGTGGATGGCACTGTTATGGGGGATCTGTGGATGGCACTGTTATGGGGGATCTGTGGATGGCACTGTTATGGGGGATCTGTGGATGGCACTGTTATGGGGGATCTGTGGAGGGCACAATGTTATGGTAGACCTGTGGATGACACACTGTTATGGGAGATCTGTGGATGACACTGTTATGGGGGATCTGTGGTTGATACTGTTATGGGGGATCTGTGGATGACACTGTTATGGGGGATTTGTGGATGACACTATTATGGGGGATCTGTGGTTGACACGGTTATGGGGGATCTGTGGTTGACACTGTTATGGGGGGGATCTGTGGTTGACACTGTTATGGGGGGGATCTGTGGATGACACTGTTATGGGGGATCTGTGGTTTACACACTGTTATGGTGGGATCTGTGGTTTACACACTGTTATGGGGGATCTGTGGATGTCACTGTTATGGTGGATCTGTGGTTGACACTGTTATGGGGGATCTGTGGTTGACACTGTTATGGGGGGATCTGTGGAGGGCACAATGTTATGGTAGACCTGTGGATGACACACTGTTATGGGAGATCTGTGGATGACACTGTTATGGGGGATCTGTGGATGACACACTGTTATGGGGGATCTGTGGATAACACACTGTTATGGGGGATCTGTGGATGACACTGTTATGGGGGATCTGTGGATGACACTGTTATGGGGGATCTGTGGATGACACTGTTATGGGGGATCTGTGGATGACACTGTTATGGGGGATCTGTGGATGACACTGTTATGGGGGATCTGTGAATAACACACTGTTATGGGGGATCTGTGGATGACACACTGTTATGGGGGATCTGTGGATGACACACTGTTATGGGGGATCTGTGGATGACACACTGTTATGGGGGATCTGTGGATAACACACTGTTATGGGAGATCTGTGGATGACAACGTTATGGGGATCTGTGGTTGACACACTGTTATGGGGGATCTGTGGAGGACACACTGTTATGGGGGGATCTGTGGATGACACTGTTATGGGGGGATCTGTGTTTGACACGTTTATGGAGGATCTGTGGTTGATACTGTTATGGGGATCTGTGTATGACACACTGTTATGGGGGATCTGTGGATGACACTGTTATGGGGGATCTGTGGATGACACTGTTATGGGGGATCGGTGGATGACAAACTGTTATGGGGGATCTGTGGATGACACTGTTATGGGGGATCTGTGGATGACACTGTTATGGGGGATCTGTGGATGACACTGTTATGGGGGATCTGTGGAGGACACTGTTATGGGGGATCTGTGGAGGACACTGTTATGGGGGATCTGTGGAGGACACTGTTATGGGGGATCTGTGGATGGCACTGTTATGGGGGATCTGTGGATGACACTGTTATGGGGGATCTGTGGATGACACTGTTATAGGGGATCTGTGGATGACACTGTTATGGAGGATCTGTGGATGACACTGTTATAGGGGATCTGTGGATGACACTGTTATAGGGGATCTGTGGATGACACTGTTATGAGGGATCTGTGGATGACACTGTTATAGGGGGATCTGTGGATGACACTGTTATGGGGATCTGTGGAGGACACTGTTATGGGGATCTGTGGAGGACACTGTTATAGGGGATCTGTGGATGACACTGTTATGGGGATCTGTGGTAGACACTATTATAGGGGATCTGTAGAGGACACACTGTTATGGAGGATCTGTGGTTGACAGTGTTATGGGGATCTGTGGATGACACTGTTATTGGGGAGTCTGTGGATGACACACTGTTATGGGGATCTGTGAATGGCACTGTTATGGGGATCTGTGGATGACACACTGTTATGGGGGATCTGTGGATGACACTGTTATGGGGGATCTGTGGATGGCACTGTTATGGGGGATCTGTGGATGGCACTGTTATGGGGGATCTGTGGATGGCACTATTATGAGGGATCTGTGGATGACACTGTTATGGGGGATCTGTGGATGGCACTGTTATGAGGGATCTGTGGATGGCACTGTTATGGGGGATCTGTGGATGACACTGTTATGGGGGATCTGTGGATGACACTGTTATGGGGGATCTGTGGTTGACACTGTTATGGAGGATCTGTGGTTGACACTGTTATGGGGGGGATCTGTGGTTGACACTGTTATGGGAGGATCTGTGGTTGACACTGTTATGGGGGGATCTGTGGTTGACACTGTTATGGAGGGATCTGTGGATGACACTGTTATGGGGGGATCTGTGGATGACACTGTTATGGGGGATCTGTGGATGGCACTGTTATGGGGGATCTGTGGATGGCACTGTTATGGGGATCTGTGGATGGCACTGTTATGAGGGATCTGTGGATGGCACTGTTATGGGGGATCTGTGGATGGCACTATTATGGGGGGATCTGTGGATGGCACTATTATGGGGGGATCTGTGTATGACACTGTTATGGGGGATCTGTGGATGACACTGTTATGGGGGATCTGTGGATGACACTGTTATGGGGGATCTGTGGATGACACTGTTATGGGGGATCTGTGGATGACACTGTTATGGGGGATCTGTGGATGACACTGTTATGGGGATCTGTGGAGGACACTGTTATGGGGGATCTGTGGAGGACACTGTTATAGGGGATCTGTGGATGACACTGTTATGGGGGATCTGTGGTAGACACTATTATGGGGGATCTGTGGAGGACACACTGTTATGGGGGGATCTGTGGTTGACAGTGTTATGGGGATCTGTGGATGACACTGTTATTGGGGGGTCTGTGGATGACACACTGTTATGGGGGATCTGTGGATGGCACTGTTATGGGGATCTGTGGATGACACACTGTTATGGGGGGATCTGTGGATGACACTGTTATGGGGGGATCTGTGGATGACACTGTTATGGGGGGATCTGTGGTTGACACTGTTATGGGGGGATCTGTGGATGACACTGTTATGGGGTATATGTGGTTGACACTGTTATGGGGGATCTGTGGTTGACACTGTTATGTGGGATCTGTGGTTGACCCTGTTATGGGGGATCTGTGGTTGACCCTGTTATGGGGGATCTGTGGTTGACACTGTTATGGGGGATCTGTGATTGACACTGTTATGGGTTCATCTGTGGATGACACTGTTATGGGGGGATCTGTGTATGACACACTGTTATGGGAGACCTGTTGATGACACTGTTATGGGGAATCTGTGGATGACACTGTTATGGGGGATCTGTGGATGACACTGTTATGGGGGATCTGTGGATGACACTGTTATGGGGGATCTGTGGATGACACTGTTATGGGGGATCTGTGGATGACACTGTTATGAGGGATCTGTGGATGACACTGTTATGGAGGATCTGTGGATGACACTGTTATGAGGGATCTGTGGATGACACTGTTATGGGGGATCTGTGGATGACACTGTTATGGGATGGGGGGGGCTGTGGATGGCACTGTTATGGGGGATCTGTGGATGACACTGTTATGGGGGATCTGTGGATGACACTGTTATGGGGGATCTGTTGTTGACACTGTTAGGGGGGATCTGTGGTTGACACTGTTATGGGGGATTTGTGGATGACACTGTTATGGGGGGGGGATCTGTGGTTGACACTGTTATGGGAGGATCTGTGGATGACACTGTTATGGGAGGATCTGTGGATGACACTGTTATGGGGGGATCTGTGGTTAACACTGTTATGGGGGGATCTGTTGTTGACACTGTTATGGTGCGATCTGTGGTTGACACTGTTATGGGGGGATCTGTGGTTGAGACTGTTATGGGGGATCTGTGGATGACACTGTTATAGGGGATCTGTGGTTGAGACTGTTATGGGGGATCTGTGGTTGACAGTGTTATGGGGGGATCTGTGATTGACACTGTTATGGGGGGATCTGTGGTTGACACTGTTATGGGGGATCTGTGGTTGACAGTGTTATGGGGGATCTGTGGTTGACACTGTTATTGGGGGATCTGTGGTTGACACTGTTATGGGGGATCTGTGGATGACACTGTTATGGGGGATCTGTGGATGACACACTGTTATGGGGGATCTGTGGATGACACACTGTTATGGGGGATCTGTGGATGACACTGTTATGGGGGATCTGTTGATGACACACTGTTATGTGGGATCTGTGGATGTCACTGTTATGGGAGGATCTGTGGATGTACACTGTTATGGGGGATCTGTGGATGACACTGTTATGGGGGATCTGTGGATGACACTGTTATGGGGGATCTGGTGATGACACTGTTATGGAGGGATCTGTGGATGACACACTGTTATGGGGGAACTGTGGATGACACACTGTTATGGGGGATCTGTCGTTGACACTGTTATGGGGGGATCTGTGGTTGACACTTATGGGGGGATCTGGTAATGACACTGTTATGGAGGGATCTGTGGATGACAACTGTTATGGGAGATCTGTGGATGACACTGTTATGGGGGATCTGTGGATGTTACTGTTATGGGGGATCTGTGGATGACACACTGTCATGCGGGATCTGTGGATGACACACTGTTATGGGAGACCTGTGAATGACACTGTTATGGGGGATCTGTGGAGGACACACTGTTATGGGGGATCTGCGGATGACACTGTTATGGGGGATCTGTGGAGGACACACTGTTATGGGGGATCTGTGGTTGACACTGTTGTGGGGGGATCTGTGGATGACACTGTTATGGGTGGAATCTGTGGTTGACACTGTTGTGGGGGGATCTGTGGATGACACTGTTATGGGTGGAATCTGTGGTTGACACTGTTATGGTGGGATCTGTGGTTGACACTGTTATGGGGCGATCTGTGGTTGACACTGTTATAGGGGGGTTCTGTGGATGACACTGTTATGGGGGGGTCTGTGTTTGACACGGTTATGGGGGATCTGTGGTTGATACTGTTATGTGGGGATCTGTGTATGACACACTGTTATGGGAGACCTGTTGATGACACTGTTATGGGGGATCTGTGGAGGACACACTGTTATGGGAGATCTGTGTTTGACACTGTTATGGGGGATCTGTGATTGACACTGTTATGGTGGGATCTGTGGTTGACACTGTTATGGGGGATCTGTGGTTGACACTGTTATGGGGGGATGATCTGTGGTTGACACTGTTATGGGGGGATCTGTGGTTGACACTGTTATGGGGGGATCTGTGGTTGACACTGTTATGGGAGGATCTGTGGATGACACTGTTATGGGAGGATCTGTGGATGACACTGTTATGGGAGGATCTGTGGATGACACTGTTATGGGGGGATCTGTGGTTGACACTGTTATGGGGGATCTGTGGTTGACACTGTTATGGTGCGATCTGTGGATGACACTGTTATGGGGGATCTGTGGTTGAGACTGTTATGGAGGATCTGTGGATGACACTGTTATAGGGGATCTGTGGATGACACTGTTATGGGGGATCTGTGGATTGACACTGTTATGGGGGATCTGTGGAGGACACACTGTTATGGAGGATCTGTGGATGACACACTGTTATGGGGGATCTGTGGATGACACACTGTTATGGGGGATCTGTGGATGACACTGTTATGGGGGATCTGTTGTTGACACACTGTTATGTGGGATCTGTGGAGGTCACTGTTATGGGGGGATCTGTGGAGGACACTGTTATGAGGGATCTGTGGATGATCACTGTTATGGGGGATCTGTGGATGACACTGTTATGGAGGATCTGTGGATGACACTGTTATGGGGGATCTGTGGATGACACTGTTATGGGGATCTGTGGATGACACTGTTATGGGGGATCTGTGGATGACACTGTTATGGGGGATCTGTTGATGACACACTGTTATGTGGGATCTGTGGAGGTCACTGTTATGGGGGGATCTGTGGAGGACACTGTTATGAGGGGATCTGTGGATGACACTGTTATGGGGGATCTGTGGATGACACTGTTATGGGGGATCTGGTGATGACACTGTTATGGAGGGATCTGTGGATGACACACTGTTATGGGGGAACTGTGGATGACACACTGTTATGGGGGATCTGTCGATGACACTGTTATGGGGGATCTGTGGATGACACTGTTATGGGGGATCTGTAGATGACACTGTTATGGAGGGATCTGTGGATGACACACTGTTATGGGAGATCTGTGGATGACACTGTTATGGGGGATCTGTGGATGTTACTGTTATGGGGGATCTGTGGATGACACACTGTCATGCGGGATCTGTGGATGACACACTGTTATGGGAGACCTGTGAATGACACTGTTATGGGGGATCTGTGGAGGACACACTGTTATGGGGGATCTGCGGATGACACTGTTATGGGGGATCTGTGGAGGACACACTGTTATGGGGGATCTGTGGTTGACACTGTTGTGGGGGGATCTGTGGATGACACTGTTATGGGTGGAATCTGTGGTTGACACTGTTGTGGGGGGATCTGTGGATGACACTGTTATGGGTGGAATCTGTGGTTGACACTGTTATGGTGGGATCTGTGGTTGACACTGTTATGGGGCGATCTGTGGTTGACACTGTTATAGGGGGGTTCTGTGGATGACACTGTTATGGGGAGTCTGTGTTTGACACGGTTATGGGGATCTGTGGTTGATACTGTTATGTGGGATCTGTGTATGACACACTGTTATGGGAGACCTGTTGATGACACTGTTATGGGGGATCTGTGGAGGACACACTGTTATGGGAGATCTGTGTTTGACACTGTTATGGGGGATCTGTGATTGACACTGTTATGGTGGGATCTGTGGTTGACACTGTTATGGGGGATCTGTGGTTGACACTGTTATGGGGGGATGATCTGTGGTTGACACTGTTATGGGGGGATCTGTGGTTGACACTGTTATGGGGGGATCTGTGGTTGACACTGTTATGGGAGGATCTGTGGATGACACTGTTATGGGAGGATCTGTGGATGACACTGTTATGGGGGGATCTGTGGTTAACACTGTTATGGGGGGATCTGTTGTTGACACTGTTATGGTGCGATCTGTGGTTGACACTGTTATGGGGGGATCTGTGGTTGAGACTGTTATGGGGGATCTGTGGATGACACTGTTATAGGGGATCTGTGGTTGACAGTGTTATTGGGGGATCTGTGGTTGACAGTGTTATTGGGGGATCTGTAGTTGACACTGTTATGGGGGATCTGTGGATGACACTGTTATGGGGGATCTGTGGAGGACACACTGTTATGGGGGATCTGTGGATGACACACTGTTATGGGGGATCTGTGGATGACACTGTTATGGGGGATCTGTTGTTGACACACTGTTATGGGGGATCTGTGGAGGTCACTGTTATGGGGGGATCTGTGGAGGTCACTGTTATGGGGGGATCTGTGGAGGACACTGTTATGGGGGGATCTGTGGATGACACTGTTATGGGGGGATCTGTGGATGACACTGTTATGGGGGATCTGTGGATGACACTGTTATGGGGGATCTGTGGTTGACACACTGTTTTGGGGGATCTGTGATCTGTGGATGACACTGTTATGGGGGATCTGTGGTTGACACTGTTATAGGGGGATCTGTGGATGACACTCTGTTATGCAGGATCTTTGGATGACACAGTTATGGGGGGATCTGTGTTTGACACGGTTATGGGGGATCTGTGGATGACACTGTTATGGGGGATCTGTGGATGACACTGTTATGGGGGGATCTGTGTTTGACACGTTTATGGGGGATCTGTGGTTGATACTGTTATGGGGATCTGTGTATGACACACTGTTATGGGGGATCTGTGGATGACACTGTTATGGGGGATCTGTGGATGACAAACTGTTATGGGGATCTGTGGATACCAAACTGTAATGGGGGATCTGTGGATGACAAACTGTTATGGGGGATCTGTGGATGACACTGTTATGGGGGATCTGTGGATGACACTGTTATGGGGGATCTGTGGATGACACTGTTATGGGGGATCTGTGGATGACACACTGCTATGGGGGATCTGTGGATGACACTGTTATAGGGGGGGATCTGTGGATGACACACTGTTATGGGGGATCTGTGGATGACACTGTAATGGGGGGATCTGTGGATGACACTGTTATGGGTGGATCTGTGGATGGCACTGTTATGGGGGATCTGTGGATGGCACTGTTATGGGGGGGTGGGGAATCTGTGGATGAGTTGCTATATATAATGGGTTACCATTGTTCTATGAATATAAGCTCGAATTGTACTTTGGTGCCTTCTAGTGGTGGATTAGTATTACTTCACCCATCATTCTGCAGCCCATTCTCAGCGCTAACCCGTGTAATAAGGAGATGATAAGAGTTGTAGTATTATTATTTATTACATATTGTGTTGTGGTCACTTTTGCTGTAGACGTTTTCTTGGTTTCGGTCAGAAATATTTTGGATCTTCCATTTTTCCTCTATCGTTTCTCACCAGAAGTTTCCAAGACCGTTTGGGACACAACATCTGTGGGAAAAGAAAGTGATTGGAAAACGGTTATCAGGATAGATTTCTGTATATGAGGCAGTGCGTCCGAGTACAGGGTGACACTTATGGGGGCACTGTATCACAGTCATGGGATCAGTATGGTTATACCTATGGGGGCACTGTATTACAGCCATGGGATCAGTATGGTTATACCTATGGGGGCACTGTATTACATCCATGAGATCAGTATGGGGGCACTGTATTACATCCATGAGATCAGTATGGGGGCACTGTATTACAGTCATGAGATCAGTATGGTAACACTTATGGGGGCACTGTATTACATCCATGAGATCTGTATGGTTATACCTATGGGGGCACTGTATTACATCCATGAGGTCAGTATGGTGACACTTATGGGGGCACTGTATTGCAGTTATGAGATCAGTATAGTTACACTCATGGGGCCACTGTATTCCATCCATGAGATCAGTATGGTTATTCTTATGGGGGCACTGTATTACAGTCATGAGGTCAGTATGGTGACACTTATGGGGGCACTGTATTACAGTCATGAGATCAGTGTGGTGACACTTATGGGGGCACTGTATTACATCCATGAGGTCAGTATGGTGACACTTATGGGGGCACTGTATTACATCCATGAGATCAGTATGGTTATACCTATGGGGGCACTGTATTACAGTTATGAGAACAGTATGGTTACACTTATGGGGGCACGGTATTACATCCATGAGATCAGTATGGGGGCACTGTATTACATCCATGAGATCAGTGTGGTTATACCTATGGGGGCACTGTATTGCAGTTATGAGATCAGTATGGTTACACTCATGGGGCCACTGTATTACATCCATGAGATCAGTATGGGGGCACTTATGGGGACACTGTATTACATCCATGAGATCAGTATGGGGGCACTTATGGGGACACTGTATTACATCCATGAGATCAGTATGGGGGCACTTATGGGGACACTGTATTACATCCATGAGATCAGTATGGGGGCACTGTATTACATCCATGAGGTCAGTATGGTTATACCTGTGGGGACACTGTATTACATCCATGAGATCAGTATGTTGACACTTATGGGGGCACTGTATAACATCCATGAGATCAGTATGGGGGCACTGTATTACAGTTATGAGATCAGTATGGTTACACTTATGGGGGCACTATATTACATCAATGAGATCAGTATGGTGACACTGTAATACATCCATGAGGTCAGTATGGTGACACTTATGGGGGCACTGTATTGCAGTTATGAGATCAGTATAGTTACACTCATGGGGCCACTGTATTCCATCCATGAGATCAGTATGGTTATTCTTATGGGGGCACTGTATTACAGTCATGAGATCAGTGTGGTGACACTTATGGGGGCACTGTATTACATCCATGAGATCCGTATGGTTATACCTATGGGGGCACTGTATTACAGTTATGAGAACAGTATGGTTACACTTATGGGGGCACGGTATTACATCCATGAGATCAGTATGGGGGCACTTATGGGGACACTGTATTACATCCATGAGATCAGTATGGGGGCACTTATGGGGACACTGTATTACATCCATGAGATCAGTATGGTTACACTCATGGGGCCACTGTATTACATCCATGAGATCAGTATGGGGGCACTTGTGGGGACACTGTATTACATCCATGAGATCAGTATGGGGGCACTTATGGGGACACTGTATTACATCCATGAGATCAGTATGGGGGCACTTATGGGGACACTGTATTACATCCATGAGATCAGTATGGGGGCACTGTATTACATCCATGAGATCAGTGTGGTTATACCTATGGGGGCACTGTATTACATCCATGAGGTCAGTATGGTGACACTTATGGGGGCACTGTATTACAGTCATGAGATCAGTGTGGTGACACTTATGGGGGCACTGTATTACATCCATGAGGTCAGTATGGTGACACTTATGGGGGCACTGTATTACATCCATGAGATCAGTATGGTTATACCTATGGGGGCACTGTATTACAGTTATGAGAACAGTATGGTTACACTTATGGGGGCACGGTATTACATCCATGAGATCAGTATGGGGGCACTGTATTACATCCATGAGATCAGTGTGGTTATACCTATGGGGGCACTGTATTGCAGTTATGAGATCAGTATGGTTACACTCATGGGGCCACTGTATTACATCCATGAGATCAGTATGGGGGCACTTATGGGGACACTGTATTACATCCATGAGATCAGTATGGGGGCACTTATGGGGACACTGTATTACATCCATGAGATCAGTATGGGGGCACTTATGGGGACACTGTATTACATCCATGAGATCAGTATGGGGGCACTGTATTACATCCATGAGGTCAGTATGGTTATACCTGTGGGGACACTGTATTACATCCATGAGATCAGTATGTTGACACTTATGGGGGCACTGTATAACATCCATGAGATCAGTATGGGGGCACTGTATTACAGTTATGAGATCAGTATGGTTACACTTATGGGGGCACTATATTACATCAATGAGATCAGTATGGTGACACTGTAATACATCCATGAGATCAGTATGGTTATTCCTATGGGGGCACTGTATTGCAGTTATGAGATCAGTATGGTTACACTCATGGGGCCACTGTATTACATCCATGAGATCAGTATGGGGGCACTTATGGGGACACTGTATTACATCCATGAGGTCAGTATGGTGACACTTATGGGGGCACTGTATTACATCCATGAGATCAGTATGGGGGCACTGTATTACATCCATGGTGACACCTATGGGGGCACTGTATTACATCCATGAGGTCAGTATGGTTATACCTATGGGTGCACTGTATTACATCCATGAGATCAGTATGGGGGCACTGTATTACATCCATGAGATCCGTATGGTTATACCTATGGGGGCACTGTATTACATCCATGAGGTCAGTATGGTGACACTTATGGGGGCACTGTATTACAGTCATGAGATCAGTGTGGTGACACTTATGGGGGCACTGTATTACATCCATGAGGTCAGTATGGTGACACTTATGGGGGCACTGTATTACATCCATGAGAACCGTATGGTTATACCTATGGGGGCACTGTATTACATCCATGAGGTCAGTATGGTGACACTTATGGGGCCACTGTATTACATCCATGAGATCAGTATGGGGGCACTTATGGGGACACTGTATTACATCCATGAGATCAGTATGGGGGCACTTATGGGGACACTGTATTACATCCATGAGATCAGTATGGGGGCACTGTATTACAGTTATGAGAACAGTATGGTTACACTTATGGGGGCACTATATTACATCAATGAGATCAGTATGGTGACACTGTAATACATCCATGTGATCAGTATGGTTATTCCTATGGGGGCACTGTATTGCAGTTATGAGATCAGTATGGTTACACTCATGGGGCCACTGTATTACATCCATGAGATCAGTATGGGGGCACTTATGGGGACACTGTATTACATCCATGAGATCAGTATGGGGGCACTGTATTACAGTCATGAGATCAGTATGGTGACACTTATGGGGGCACTGTATTACATCCATGAGATCCGTATGGTTATACCTATGGGGGCACTGTATTACATCCATGAGGTCAGTATGGTGACACTTATGGGGCCACTGTATTACATCCATGAGATCAGTATGGGGGCACTTATGGGGACACTGTATTACATCCATGAGATCAGTATGGTTACACTCATGTGGCCACTGTATTACATCCATGAGATCAGTATGGGGGCACTTATGGGGACACTGTATTACATCCATGAGATCAGTATGGTTACACTCATGGGGCCACTGTATTACATCCATGAGATCAGTATGGGGGCACTGTATTACAGTCATGAGATCAGTATGGTGACACTTATGGGGGCACTGTATTACATCCATGAGATCCGTATGGTTATACCTATGGGGGCACTGTATTACATCCATGAGGTCAGTATGGTGACACTTATGGGGGCACTGTATTACAGTCATGAGATCAGTGTGGTGACACTTATGGGGGCACTGTATTACATCCATGAGGTCAGTATGGTGACACTTATGGGGGCACTGTATTACATCCATGAGATCAGTATGGTTATACCTATGGGGGCACTGTATTACAGTTATGAGAACAGTATGGTTACACTTATGGGGGCACGGTATTACATCCATGAGATCAGTATGGGGGCACTGTATTACATCCATGAGATCAGTATGGTTATACCTATGGGGGCACTGTATTGCAGTTATGAGATCAGTATGGTTACACTCATGGGGCCACTGTATTACATCCATGAGATCAGTATGGGGGCACTTATGGGGACACTGTATTACATCCATGAGATCAGTATGGGGGCACTTATGGGGACACTGTATTACATCCATGAGATCAGTATGGGGGCACTTATGGGGACACTGTATTACATCCATGAGATCAGTATGGGGGCACTTATGGGGACACTGTATTACATCCATGAGATCAGTATGGGGGCACTGTATTACATCCATGAGGTCAGTATGGTTATACCTGTGGGGACACTGTATTACATCCATGAGATGAGTATGGTTATACCTATGGGGGCACTGTATAACATCCATGAGATCAGTATGGTTATACCTATGGGGGGCACTGTATAACATCCATGAGATCAGTGTGGTGACACCTATAGGGGCACTGTATAACATCCATGAGATCAGTGTGGTGACACCTATAGGGGCACTGTATAACATCCATGAGATCAGTGTGGTGACACCTATAGGGGCACTGTATTACATCCATGAGGTCAGTATGGTGACACTTATGGGGGCACTGTATTACATCCATGGTGACACCTATGGGGGCACTGTATTACATCCATGAGGTCAGTATGGTTATACCTATGGGTGCACTGTATTACATCCATGAGATCAGTACGGGGGGGGCAGTATGGCTGGCACTGTTATCGGGGCATTATGGGGGGCACACTTACAGAAATCCCTCTGCACATTCTTTTTGGCCGACAGAAGATTCCCGGGCAAAACAGGCCAAGCGACAGTATCCCATGAAGCTATCGCAGCCCCAGATGGAAGGAGCAGCGCCCCCACCTGTGGAGGAAACGCATTACATTTAGAGACATGGGACTCGTCACAGTTAACCTGAATAGATGGCCTTTTACCAGCAGGTGGCAGTAGAAGTCAGGCCGTCTTCATGAAGATACTGACCACATGTTGTACAGATACATCTAGTGGTGAGGCGCCATCTTGTGGTCAGGATACAGAATGCTGTCCTCTTTGGACAGGGCCTCCACTGTGCACTACTGCTGCCCGTGTGGATTCATTACCAGTCACCTGCCTGCAGGGGGCGCTATACTAAAGGCACCCAAGGTGTTTGAATCATGAAAAGTTCTGCATATTTCTGACAGACCATGGCTCATATTTATTACAGTATTTTCACCCATTTTGACTTGATACTTCTCACAGCTGAGGGTTTGTTACAGCTGCATCCAGTCTGTATCTAGTAACAAACGGCCAGAACAGGAGAGGTTTTACTGCTGATGTGTACAGAGGATTGTCTGGACTGGATACACTGTAACAAACCCTCAGACATGGGTCTTTTATACAGATGGGATCTTCCTCTGCCCATAGGGGTAGTCATCCAGCTTTCCTCAGACCCTGACATACACAGTATTATGAATAGTGGGGTCTAAGAATGGACCCTCGCCAGTCCCAAAACAAGGGGGTCCTAGTCCCTAGTATAGGCAGACAGGAGGCTGCCTCTTCCTGCTTTCTGTATCTGCCTGTGTCAGTTTTAACTGCAATTCTAGTATTCCTTTCATAACACACACTATGATCAGGATGAACAATGTTTAATTTCTTACAGAGGAACGACCAAAGGGCCCATAATGGCCCAAGGGGGCAGCGAAGGAGCCGCGAGGAACCCAAGGGGGCAACGAAGGAGCCGCGAGGAACCCAAGGGGGCAACGAAGGAGCCGCGAGGAACCCAAGGGGGCAACGAAGGAGCCGCGAGGAACCCAAGGGGGCAACGAAGGAGCCGCGAGGAACCCAAGGGGGCAACGAAGGAGCCGCGAGGAACCCAGGGGGGCAACGAAGGAGCCGCGAGGAACCCAGGGGGGCAACGAAGGAGCCGCGAGGAACCCAAGGGGGCAACGAAGGAGCCGCGAGGAACCCAAGGGGGCAACGAAGGAGCCGCGAGGAACCCAAGGGAGAAACGAAGGAGCCGCGAAGAACCCAGGGGGGCAACGAAGGAGCCGCGAGGAACCCAGGGGGCAACGAAGGAGCCGCGAAGAACCCAGGGGGCAACGAAGGAGCCGCGAGGAACCCAGGGGGCAAACGAAGGAGCCGCGAGGAACCCAGGGGGCAAACGAAGGAGCCGCGAGGAACCCAGGGGGAGCAGACGAAGGAGCCGCGAGGAACCCAGGGGGCAACGAAGGAGCCGCGAGGAACCCAGGGGGCAACGAAGGAGCCGCGAGGAACCCAGGGGGGCAACGAAGGAGCCGCGAGGAACCCAAGGGGGCAACGAAGGAGCCGCGAGAAACCCAAGGGGGCAACGAAGGAGCCGCGAGGAACCCAAGGGCTAACCAAGGGATCCACGAGGGTCCAAGGGGTGGACAAAAGACCTATGGGGATCCAAGAGGTAACACAGGAGCCATGAGGATACGAGGAGATAGAACAGATAACTCATAATCCGCTATATATGGACTCGGGTGACGCTTACTGAGGCTCCAGGTGGCAGCGAGGATGAGCAGGAGATACATCCGGAGGTGACTCATGGTGGCTTGGTCCTTCTTCGAGACGTCTGTGTTTTATGTCTTAACTCTGCTTACAAACCTCCCAGTGAAGTATAGGGGTCAAGTTTCATCACTGCCGAAGAGCCGACCACAGATAGACAAGGGTTAAATCTCCACGAATCACATTGCCCGGAGATAACTTCATTACAGCGGACGATGGGATCATGGGACGGGGAGAACAAGGACCCGAGTGTTACACCCAGGGACGTGACTGGAGTGATGTCCCCTCCAATTAGAAGGCAGTCACATGACCGTGTCTGCAAACCGCCAATCCGCAAAACACAGATACCGGCTGCGCACTTTCCCTTCCGCACATCTCGCCCCCTATTACAATTGACTAATCCCCGCGAAAAGAACAGGAATAGGAGAGCTTCTATCTTTTCAGTAGGGCCACGAAATGGACGTATGGCGCGGAGTCCGGTTAAATGTGTCCCAAAAATACGGATCCGATATGGACTGAAAACACGGTTGTGTGAACAAAGACATATAGAGAAGAATGTGACTGTGCCAGTCCCTCACCCTCCATACCCCTGCAGAATATGTATAGGTGACCCTATATTACTACTACATAGGAGCAGTATTATAGTAGTTATATTCTTGTACATAGGAGGCAGTATTATAGTAGTTATATTCTTGTACATAGGATCAGTATTATAGTAGTTATATTCTTGTACATAGGAGCAGTATTATAGTAGTTATATTCTTGTACGTAGGAGCAGTATTATAGTAGATATATTCTTGTACGTAGGAGCAGTATTATAGTAGCTATATTCTTGTACATAGGAAGCAGTATTATAGTAGTTATATTCTTGTACATAGGAGCAGTATTATAGTAGTTATATTCTTGTACATAGGAGCAGTATTATAGTAGATATATTCTTGTATATAGTAGGCAGTATTATAGTAGTTATATTCTTGTACATAGGAGCAGTATTATAGTAGTTATATTCTTGTACATAGGAGCAGTATTATAGTAGTTATATTCTTGTACATAGGAGGCAGTATTATAGTAGTTATATTCTTGTACATAGGAGCAGTATTATAGTAGATATATTCTTGTACAATGGAGGCAGTATTATAGTAGTTATATTCTTGTACACAGGAGGCAGTATTATAGTAGTTATATTCCTGTACATAGGAGGCAGTATTATAGTAGTTATATTCCTGTACATAGGAGCAGTATTATAGTAGTTATATTCTTGGACATAGGAGGCAGTATTATAGTAGTTATATTCTTGGACATAGGAGCAGTATTATAGTAGTTATATTCTTGTACATAGGAGCAGTATTATAGTAGTAATATTTTTGTACATAGGAGCAGTAATATAGTAGTTATATTCTTGTACATAGGAAGCAGTATTATAGTAGTTGTATTCTTGTATATAGGAGCAGTATTATAGTAGATATATTCTTGTACATAGGAGGCAGTATTATAGTAGTTGTATTCTTGTAAATAGGAGCAGTGTTATAGTAGTTATATTCCTGTACATAGGAGCAGTATTATAGTAGTTATATTCCTGTTGTGGGGAGTCGCTCTGGTAGATAGCGGTGCGGGTGCAGTACAGAGGCAAAACAGGGAGTCCAGAAAGTGCAATAAACAGTGTTTTATTCACACTTGCACAAAATAAACGATAAACAGTCACTTGGTGTTAACTCACACACATTAGAAATCATGAGGCAAAACAAAACAGTCCAATACAGGTTCCAGTCACCTGGGAGGTTTTAGGTGCAGGTTCGCACCTGGCTGTCAGTCCAGCCGCAAGACAATCGACGTCAGGCTCCCAGGCCGTCTGCACTTCTCCTTGCTGGGCTCTTGCTTCCAGCCCAGAGAGCTCCACAGCACTAACTGCAGCTCCAGGACAATCACACCTCAGCTGCTGGTGCTGTCTGTCTTTTAAAGGTCCGGGAAAAACCGGCCTGGACCGTGGGGAATAGGCACCCGCCCAACTCTTTGCCTACTCCCAGTAAGAGCCGGCCCGGATTGGCTTTGCAGCCAAACTAAATACAAATGTGTCAAACAGCACTAGCTGCTGCTGACACCCAAGAAAACCCGGCTCTTACCTCACCGAGGCCAGGAACCTCGGTGACACGTACCTCCCGTCGACCACGGTACCTTGCACCTTACCACACTGTACATAGGAGGCAGTATTAGAGTAGTTATATTCTTGTACATAGGAGCAGTATTATAGTAGTTATATTCTTGTACATAGGAGGCAGTATTATAGTAGTTATATTCCTGTACATAGGAGCAGTATTATAGTAGTTATATTCTTGTACATAGGAGCAGTATCATAGTAGTTATATTCTTGTACACAGGGGGTAGTATTATAGTAGTTATATTCTTGTATATAGGAGCAGTATTATAGTAGTTATATTCCTGTACATAGGAGTAGTATTATAGTAGTTATATTCTTGTACATAGGAGGTAGTATTATAGTAGTTATATTCTTGTATATAGGAGCAGTATTATAGTAGTTATATTCCTGTACATAGGAGGCAGTATTATAGTAGTTATATTCTTGTACACAGGAGGCAGTATTATAGTAGTTATATTCTTGTACATAGGAGGTAGTATTATAGTAGTTATATTCTTGTATATAGGAGCAGTATTATAGTAGTTATATTCCTGTACATAGGAGGCAGTATTATAGTAGTTATATTCTTGTACACAGGAGGCAGTATTATAGTAGTTATATTCTTGTACATAGGAGGTAGTATTATAGTAGTTATATTCTTGTACATAGGAGCAGTATCATAGTAGTTATATTCCTGTACATAGGAGGCAGTATTATAGTAGTTATATTCTTGTACATAGGAGCAGTATTATAGTAGTTATATTCTTGTACATAGGAGCAGTATTATAGTAGTTATATTCTTGTACATAGGAGGCAGTATTATAGTAGTTATATTCCTGTACATAGGAGCAGTATTATAGTAGTTATATTCTTGTACATAGGAGCAGTATCATAGTAGTTATATTCTTGTACACAGGAGGTAGTATTATAGTAGTTATATTCTTGTATATAGGAGCAGTATTATAGTAGTTATATTCCTGTACATAGGAGTAGTATTATAGTAGTTATATTCTTGTACATAGGAGGTAGTATTATAGTAGTTATATTCTTGTATATAGGAGCAGTATTATAGTAGTTATATTCTTGTACATAGGAGCAGTATTATAGTAGTTTTATTCTTGTACATAGGAGGCAGTATTATAGTAGTTATATTCTTGTACATAGGAGGTAGTATTATAGTAGTTATATTCTTGTACATAGGAGCAGTATTATAGTAGTTATATTCCTGTACATAGGAGGCAGTATTATAGTAGTTATATTCTTGTACACAGGAGGCAGTATTATAGTAGTTATATTCTTGTACATAGGAGGTAGTATTATAGTAGTTATATTCTTGTACATAGGAGCAGTATTATAGTAGTTATATTCCTGTACATAGGAGGCAGTATTATAGTAGTTATATTCTTGTACATAGGAGCAGTATTATAGCAGTTATATTCTTGTACGTAGGAGGCAGTATTATAGCAGTTATATTCCTGTACATAGGGAGCAGTATTAAAGTAGTTATATTCTTGTACATAGGAGCAGTATTATAGTAGTTATATTCTTGTACACAGGAGGCAGTATTATAGTAGTTCTATTCTTGTACATAAGAGGCAGTATTATAGTAGTTATATTCTTGTACATAGGAGCAGCATTATAGTAGTTATATTCTTGTACATAGGAGACAGTATTATTAGTAGTTTTAGTCTCTCGTGGACAATGGGAGAGTACTATAATATTTATTAGTGATGAGCGAGAATGCTCAGCCGAATATCTGTTTGGCTCGAGCATCGCTATGCTCGGCACATGGCGGTACTCGACCAAGTACCGCATGTGCTCAAGCGCAATGCTAGAGTCTCTGCGCTGCCCGTTTCGCAGGTGTTAAGCAGCCAATAAAGGTGCAGGTAAGTACTGCCCTCACTGTAATGCCAGTAGCCATGTTGGTTACTTGCATTACACTGATTGGCTGGCCAGAACGCGTCATCGTAGGTTATATAGCTTGGATCAGTCATAGTCCGGGAGAGCAGAGCGTCGGAAGGGAAAGACAGTGTAGGGAGCGCACCCCCATGCGTAAATCTCCCTTGCCAAGGGGTAGGTGTTCCGCGGTATGGCGCTTTTTTTGAGGAAAGTGCAGACGACAAAAGAGTGGTAGTTTGCAACCTGTGCCGTACCAAAATGTACCGGGGCATGAACACTAGCAACCTCCCCACCACCAGCATGATCCGCCACATGGCAACCAAGCACCCTAATAAGTGGTCCAAACGCCTGGGTCCACACTCTGCGTCTAGGGGTCCCACCACTGCCTGCTCTTCCCCTGTGTTATGCACTGCTGGCCAATCCCCTGTCGAAGGCCGGATGACCCTCGCCCTGCACCTAGATCTTCGCATAAACCGTCAGCAACAACATCCACTTCCCTGTCCCAGCGCAGCGTCCAAATGTCGATAACACAAGCATTTGAATGCAACTGCAAATACACACCCACCCACAGGCCCTATCACTAAATCGCAACTTTAGAAATTACTGGCCCTTGAATAGTTGCCATTTAGTCTTGTGGACACTAAGGCCTTCTGCAGCCTGATGTCAGTGGCCGTCCCTCGTTACACAGTCCCCAGCCGCCACTATTTTTCACGGTGTGCCGTCCCCGCCTTACACCAGCATGTGTCCCAGAACATCACCTGTGCCTTGACCAATGCACTTACTGGGAAGGTCCACTTAACCACGGACACATGGACAAGTGCTGGTGGCCAGGTGGCCAGGGAAGCTACATATCCCTGACCGCACGTGTGCCTTGACCAATGCACTTACTGGGAAGGTCCACTTAACCACGGACACATGGACAAGTGCTGGTGGCCAGGGAAGCTACATTTCCCTGACCGCACACTGGGTGAATGTTGTGGAGGCCGGGAGTGTGTCGTACCCTGGGATGACACAGGTGCTACCCACGCCCAGGATTGCGGGCCCTACGTCCATCAGGGTCTCTGCCAGCAGCTATGTTACTGGCTCCAACCCCCACTTCTCCTCCGCCTCCTCCTCCACTTCTACCTCCAACAGCCATCAGTCGCTAGCTGGAAGCAGTGTAGCACTGCTGTGGGTAAGCGCCAACAGGCCGTGCTGAAGCTGTTCAGGGGACAAACAGTACACCGCCACAGAGCTGTGGCAGGGTATAAGGGACCAGACCGAGCTGTGGCTCTCGCCACTCAACCTATAAACAGGCATGGTTGTGTCTGACAATGGCCGTAACTTGGTGGCGGCTTTGGAGCTCGGCAACCTGACACACATTCCATGCCTAGCCCTCGTCTTAAACTTAGTGGTTCAGCGGTTTATAAAAACCTACCCCAATTTGCAAGAGCTACTAGTGAAGGCGCGCACCTTGTGTGCTCATTTCCGCAAGTCGTCAACAGCTTCAGCCGGTCTGTCAACTCTGCAGTACCGCTTGCGGCTTCCAGCTCACCGACTTTTGTGTGACGTGAGCACACGCTGGAACTCTATGTTCTACATGTTGGCCAGTCTTTGTGAGCAGCAGAGGGCAGTTGTGGAATACCAGCTGCAACATGGTCCTCGCCTTTCCAGTCAACTGCCACTATTCACAAGCGAGGAGTGGCATTGATGTCAGACCTATGTGAGGTTTTAAAAAACTTTGATGAATCCACACAGATGGTTAGTGGCGATAACGCTATTATCAGTGTAACCATCCCACTGCTGTGTCTACTCAAACGATCGCTGCTCACAATTAAGGAGGATGCTTTGAATGTGGCAGACGAGGTAAGGGGGGAGAACATTACACAGGGTGATAGCCAGACCACCCACAGTTCGTCTTCTCAGCGCAAATTGGGCCATGAAGAGGAGGAGGAGCTGGAGACACTTGCCTATGCTACAGAGGCTAGTACCCATGGAACTTTAATTCCATCTGTTCAGCGTGGATGGGAAGAAGAAGAGGAGGATGAGGGGATGGAGAGTCATCCTGATGTCGACATCGACGTCTTGTCTGTTGGGACTCTGGCACACATGGCTGACTTCATGTTAGGCTGCCTTTCCCGTGACCCTCGCGTTATATGCATTTTAGATACCACGGATTACAGGGTGTTCTTCCTTCTCGACACCTGCTACAAAGAGAACTACTCATCTCTGATTCCTGTGGTGGAGAGGACGAGTAAAACGGTGCAATACCAGAAGGTACTTGTTGAGAGATTGCTCCAAAATTTTCCATCTGACAACATGGCCGCCAGAGTCCGTACTTCCTTAGGCAACCGAAGAAGTGAGACAAGGGGAACACACAGTAGTTCTAACAGAGGCAGGGCAACACTCTCCAAGGCATGGGACACTTTCATGACACCCCGCCAGCAACCTTACCCTAAAGCGCGGCCTAGATACATCGCAGACTAGTACCTCCAAGGCGTAGAGAGCAAGTTCGTGCCATGTGTCCAGCTTGGACACCCAGTAGTTGTAAGGCACTGAGGGATCATTTAGGACGCTGTCAGTGCCTTACAACTACTGGGTGTCCAAGCTGGACACGTGGCATGAACTTGCGCTCTACACCTTGGAGGTGCTGGCCTGCCCTGCCACCAGCGTATTGTCTGAGCGTGTATTTAGTGCTGCTGGTGGCATTATAACAGATAAGCGTATCCGCTTGTCCACTGGCAATGCTGACAGGTTGACTCAGATAAAAATGAACAAGGCCTGGATTGCCCCTGACTTCTCTACTCCACCAGAGGAAAGCTGAGCTGATGATGAACATAAAGGCAATTTCAATCTATCATTTATAATGTACTCAATCTACTGTAGTGTATTCCCATGCACCTTTTCCACCACAAAAAAAAGAGTATATCGTTGAATCTTGTTTTCTCCTTCTCCTCATCCAGATTGTATATATTCCCTCCACTCTAATTTTTTTTTTATAGAGTGTCAGCTGAACAGCATTCACTCGCATATAATGTTTTAGAGAGTCAACCATACAGCATGCACTCGCAAATAATGTTTTAGAGCGTCAGCTGTACAGCATGCACTTGCATATAATGTTTTGGAGCATCAGCTCAGCAGCAGGCCCTCGTCCCTAATGTTTTTGGGGGTCACCAGTAGGCCAGCAATCATAATTTTTCAAGGGTGTGTATGATGCCCTCCTCTATGTGTAATAAAGGGTGTTTTGTAGTGACGGTTCCTTGTAATTTTTGGCAGCCCTTTCATTTAGTGCATCGGCTTTATGAGTGTAGGAGTCCCACTACTGGAACCATTGTACCACAATGTGAATGAGGCCCTCCTTTATGTGATATACAGGCTGTATCGGAGTGCCTCTTCCTTGTAATATTTGGCAGCACTTGCACTTTATATACAAGTAAATATACAGGAAAGAATGTTTCCTAACAATTTTTCCTGTGAAATAGAATTTTTTTTTGTCAGTCTGTAAAAGTGGCATAAAACAACGCTGAAGGGTGTCGCGCTCATCCACAGGAAGCCAGGAGCCCGGACCTCGCCCTGAACCTTGGCGCACAACAAATCCCAGAATGAAGAGAAAGACGGTCCAGCTTCACTGAAAAAATACTTGAGGCTTTATTTAAATCCCGTGCAGATAAAAACCAGCATACAGCAATGCAAAAAATCGTCCGGTTTCGGATCACTATAAGTGCAGACCCTTAGTCATGAAGTGGCATACTACTGGGACAACATGGTTCCCATCAGCGACCTGGGAGTCCAAGATGCATCCAGAGACCCTCCCCATGCTGTTCCCGATCCATTTCGGTGGTCTTTCCATCAATTTCTGACCTTTTCCAATGGACCAGGCACCCTCCCCTCTTCATAGCAGGGGGTGCCTTGTTGTCTCTCATTCACTTCAATTATACTTAGAGATGTCGCGAACATAAGATTTTCCGTGATTTTCCGCGAACGGGCGAACAGGGCAAACTGCCATAGACTACAATAGGCAGGCGAATTTTAAAACCCACACGGACTCTTTCTGGCCACAATAGTGATGGGAAAGTTGTTTGAAGGGGTCTAACACCTGGACTGTGGCATGCCGGAGGGGGATCCATGGCAAAACTCCCAAGGAAAATTACGTAGTTGACACAGAGTCGGGTTTTATTTCATAAAGGGCATAAATCAACTAACATTCCTAAATTGTTTGGAATAACATGCTTTAAAACATCCAGTGTATGTATACCATCAGGTATGAGGTTGTATCGATCAGGTAGTGTAAGGGTTACGCCCGCTTCATAGTGACAGACCAAACTCCCCGTTTAACGCACCGCAAACAACCGCAAACAGTCCATTTGCACAACTGCAAACTCCCCATTTGCACAAGCTAGCCATGTCCCGTTCCTTGTCCTCACTGACGTCATTGAAGGTCTCTTCCCCCACCCAGCCACGTACAACACGAAGGGTCCCCGAAAGGTGACAACAAACCCCCTGGGACGCCTGCTGTGGTTGGTCTTCCAACTCCTCAAAGCCACCTTCCTCCTGTGACTCCTCTTCGTCAGACTCCTCTCTCTGCGTTGCCGCAGGTCCAGCAATCGACGACGACAAGGCTGTTTTTGGTGGTGATGGTGACCACTAGAGATGGCCCGAACTATCCGCCGGCGAACAGTTCCCAGCGAACATAGTTTGTTCGCGTTCGCCGCAGCGGGCGAACACATGCGATGTTCGGTCCGCCCCCTATACATCATCATTGAGCAAACTTTGACCCTGTACCTCACAGTCAGCAGACACATTCCAGCCAATCAGCAGCATACCCTCCCTCCCAGACCCTCCCACCTCCTGCACAGCATCCATTTTAGATTCATTCGGAATTTGCAGTCTTAGTGAGAGGAGGGACAGTGTAGCTGCTGCTGATTTAATAGGGAAATCGATAGCTAGGCTAGTGAATTCAGTGTCCACTCCAGTCCTGAAAGACTCATCTGATCTCTGCTGTAAGGACAGCGTCCTGACAGCACCCCAAAAAGCCCTTTTTAGGGCTGCAACATCAGTCTGCTTTTTTTTTTCCTCCATATATATATTGCAGTTGCCTGGCCTTAATTTTTACACTTTAGTGTAATTTCAGTTGCTTGCCTGCTGCCAGTGTGTGTCAGGCCGACTTCCACTGACTGTAGTGTGCCCACTGCCAGTGCCCACCCCTGTCATACCGTGTGGCACAGGACTTTGCATCAAAAAAAGGCATTTAATTTTTACACTTTAGTGTAATTTCAGTTGCTTGCCTGCTAGTGTGTGTCAGGCCGACTTCCACAGACTGTAGTGTGCCCACTGCCAGTGCCAACCACTCATAACGGGTGGCACAGTAGCTTGCCGATAAATAAGGCATTTAATTTTTACACATTAGTCTAATTTCAGTTGCTTGCCTGCTGCCAGTGTGTGTCAGGCCGACTTCCACTGACTGTAGTGTGCCCACTGCCATTGCCCACCACTCATACCGGGTGGCACAGTACCTAGCACGCGTAGTACCACTTATCTAAAAAGAAATGACAGGCAGAGGCAGGCCACCCCGCAGGGGCCGTCGTGGTCGTGGTGCTGTGATTTCCACTGTCCCTGGAATAATGCCCAGTGTTCAGAGGCCACGTACCCTGAACCCGAAAAATTCTGAGGACATAGTTGACTGGCTTAGACAGGACACCCAATCTTCAACAGCTTCCGCTAAGAACCTTGACGCACCATCTTCCTCCAGCTCAGCTTCGGTCACCTGCTCTCAAGTTACCACGCACCCGCCCGCCGCTGATAGGAATAGTACTAGTTAAGACACCACTCATATAGGGTGTCACAGCACAGTGCTCTGTGCACGCGCCGTGCCCCAATTTGGGAGTAAGAGGACCGACCAAGCTGCTTTTTCCATCTCCCGGTTCCTGAAATCAATTCAGTTTGGTGTATGAGAGTTTGGTCTGTCACTGTGCAGGCAGTCGAAGGTACCCGGCCTAAATTTTTTTTCACAAAAGGCAATCCCTGATATGGGACGTTAGAGGGATTAAACTGATGAGAATAGTACTACAGAAAATACCACTCATATCGGGTGTGGCAGTAAATTGCACGGCGCAGACTCAGTCACCGTGGATAAAAAAAAGGGGAGGGAGCCAGCGTTTTTTTTAACCTTCTCCCCGTTCGAAAAATCTATTCAATTCACCTTTTGGGGACCCTTGGTGTTGTACGTGGCTGGGTGGAGGAAGAAACCTTCAATGACATCACCGGGACGTGGCTAGCTTGGTATCCAACCTTGTGCAAATGGGGAGTTTGCGGTTGTGCAAATGGACTGTTTGCGGTTGTTTGCGGTGCATTAAAAGAGGAGTTTTGTCTGTCAATGTCAGTGAAGCGGGCGTAACCCTTACACTACCTGATCGATACAACATCATACCTGATCGTATACACACACTGGATGTTTTAAACCACGTTGTTCAAAAAAATTTAGGAATGTTAGTTGATTTATGTCCTTTCGGATTAAAACCCGACTCTGCGTCCACTACGTAATTTTCCATGGGAGTTTTGCCATGGATCCCCCTCCGGCATGCCACAGTCCAGGTGTTAGACCCCTTGAAACAACTTTCCCATCACTATTGTGGCCAGAAAGAGTCCGTGTGGGTTTTTAAAATTTGCCTGCCTATTGAAGTCTATGGCGGTTTGCCCGGTTCGCCCGTTCGCGAACATTTGCGAAAGTTCGCGTTTGACGTTCGCGAACGGAAAATTTTATGTTTGCGACATCACTAGTGACCACAACT
Source organism: Bufotes viridis (assembly GCA_033119425.1). Lineage (NCBI taxonomy): Eukaryota > Metazoa > Chordata > Amphibia > Anura > Bufonidae > Bufotes > Bufotes viridis. The sequence goes on from CM065591.1 coordinate 500,370,521, forward strand.
CTTCCTCTTCATGCTCATCTACGGCCTGATCCAGCACTCTTCGCAGGGAACGCTAAAAAAAAACGCATATGGGATGAGGTCGATGATGTTGCCTTGGGTTTGACTGACCAGGTTTGTCACCGCCGCAAAAGGACGCATGAGCCTACAGCCATTGTGCATGAGCGTTCAGTAACGCGGCCAAAAAATACCCAGCTCCGCAGAGGCTGTCCTCTTTTTTTTTAAATTAAAAAAATCTGTTCTTACCAGTTTAATCTCTGTTTTATCAGGGGACGTGTATCGAATAGATTTTAGAAAACGGGAGATTTAAAAAGATGATTGGTTGGTCCTCTTACTTCCAATTTGGGGCACTTCGCGTGCACCGCACAATGTAATGTGCCCAGGGCTGGGGCAAGGTCCACCACCAACAGAGGCTGAGCTGCCCAAGTGCGCCCCCCCCCCCAAACTTTGGATCGGGGCCCCGACACCGTGCCCGGTCACACCCTCTGTGTCCGCAATTGTCACGCCCCTTATCGCCTAGTAATGCCTCTCACTGCCCCTAATAATGTCCCCAGCAGTGTACCCCACTGCCCCAGTAGTGCCCTCCACAGCCCCAGTAGTGCCCTCCACAGCCCCTAGTAGTGTCCCCCACTGCCTCCAGTAGTGCACCCCACTAGTGTCCCCCACAGCCCCTAGTAGTGTCCCCCACTGCCTCCAGTAGTGCACCCCACTGCCTCCAGTAGTGCACCCCACTAGTGCCCCCACAGCCCCTAGTAGTGTCCCCTACTGCCTCCAGTAGTGCACCCCACAACCCCTAGTAGTGCCCCCCACTGCCTCCAGTAGTGCCCCCGACTGCCCACAGACTTCATGTAAGGGGGCCTGGCATTTTCACTGTACTTAATGCCGGGCCCCGTCAGAGTGCTCCTCTCACCTCCATTATGTTCACTGCTCCAGGCTTCCGGGATCAGGCCCCAGCGCTGCCTCACATTAAGCAGGTGGGCGGAGCCTAATGGAGGTATGTTAGGCTCCGCCCACCTGCTTACTGTGTTTCTAGTTAGAGGCAGCGGGGCCTGATGCTGGGGGCCTGAAGCAGCATAATGGAGGTGAGAGGAGCACTCTGACGGGGCCCGGCTCAGGGAATGACAGGAGGGAGCGCTGAGCGGTTCCCCCCCTGTCAGTCCCTCTCCCTCTGGCCGGCCCCTGCCTGCGCCCTGAGGCTGGAGCGCCCTGAGGCTGGAGCCTCCCCAGCCTCTGTGTCGGCCCGGCCCTGAATGTGCCACCAATACAAATAGTGTGAACTACTATTCTTACCATTCTAATCTTTGTTAAGTCCCCTATCAGGGGATGTGTATTGAACTGAATCCTTGCTTGCTCTGTCCACTTCCTTCTAATTTTGGGCACTTGCAATGGAATTTGCCACCAATGCAACTAGTGTTAACTAAGTACTATTCCTGTCAGTTTAATCTCTGTTTTGTCCCTTATCAGGGCCAGGGCCGGTGTACTGAATAGATTTTTGGAACCGGGAGATGGAAAAAGACCCATCGGTCCGATTCGTTTGAATTTTAGGTCACTACACGTGCGCTGTACAATGTACTGTGACACCCTATATGAGTGGTGGGCAGTGGGCACAGTACAGTCTGTGGGCCTGCGGCCTGACACACACGGGCAGGAAACTACAATATACAGTTGTGTTCAAAATGATTCACCCTGGGTTCACACCTGAGCGTTTTACAGCGCGTTCAAACGCGCTGTAAAACGCTCAACAGATTAAAACCAATGCATCCCTATGGGAGTGGTTCACACTTGAGCGTTTTACAGCGCGTTTGAACGCGCTGTAAAACGCCCAACGCATAAACAAGTACTTGAGCTTCTTTTGGGGCGTTTGATCGCGCTTTGTGATTGACACCACAGTAGTCAATCACAAGAACAGCAGCGTTTATGCTGCGTTCCTATTTGCAAAAACGCGCTGAAATACGCAGCGACAAAAACGTGCGTAAAACGCGCTTTTAGAACGCTCAGGTCTGAACCCAGGGTCAACCCCAATGCTGTAAAGGGTTTTAGGGAATTTAGTGTACATTTGTAATTGTGTTCAGAATGAAATCTTACAAGGACTTTTAAAGAACCAAATGCAACTAAAATGACATCAATTGTTTTTGTAATACAGTATTAAATGTTTTTTTGTGATTTCTTCATTGACACAATTATTCAACCCCTTAAAGACGACCACTCTTAAGAACAGAGGTTCATTCAAGTGTTTTCGATCAGGTATTGAAAACACCTGTGGATGTCAAGGAGCAGCAATCAAGCAGAATAAGCCCCAATTAGGCAGATGTAAAATGACTGTGATACTCAGCTCCTTCTAGACATTTACTGGTGTGTTTACAGACATGGTGAAGTCAAGAGAATGGTCCAGGAAGACAAGAGAAGAGGTGATTTCTCTTCACAGGAAGGGCAATGGCTATAAGAAGATTGCAAAGATGTTAAACATACCAAGAGACACCATAGGAAGCATCATTCGCAAATTCAAGGCAAAGGGCACTGTTGAAGCGCTACCTGGTCGTGGCAGAAAGAAGATGCTGACTTCGACTGCTGTGCGCTACCTGAAGCGCAAAGTGGAGAAAAGTCCCGATGTGACTGCTGAGGAACTGAAAAAGATTTGTCAGATGCGGGTACTGAAGTTTCAGCTCAGACAATAAGGCGCACACTGCGTAATGAAGGCCTCCATGCCAGAACTCCCAGGCGCACCCCTTGCTGTCTCCAAAGAATAAGAAGAGTCGACTGCAGTATGCCAAAAGTCATGTGGACAAACCACAAAAGTTTTGGGATAGTGTTCTGTGGACTGATGAAACAAAATTAGAACTGTTTGGGCCCATGGATCAACGCTATGTTTGGAGGAGGAAGAACAAGGCCTATGAAGAAAAGAACACCTTGCCTACTGTGAAGCATGGCGGGGTCAATCATGCTTTGGGGCTGTTTTGCTTCTACAGGTACAGGGAAGCTTCAGCGTGTGCAAGGTACCATGAATTCTCTTCAGTACCAGGAGATAATGATGAAAATGTGATGCAGTCCGTCACAAACCTGAGGCTTGGGAGACGTTGGACCTTTCAACAGGACAATGATCCCAAGCATACCTCCAAGTCCACTAGAGCATGGCTGCAGATTAACCACTTCACCCCCCCTAGCTTAAACACCCTTAATGACCAGGCCACTTTTTACAATTCTGCACTACACTACTTTACCCGTTTATTGCTCCGTCATGCAACTTACCACCCAAATGAATTTTACCTCCTTTTCTTCTCACTAATAGAGCTTTCATTTGGTGGTATTTCATTGTTGCTGACGTTTTTACTTTTTTTGCTATTAATCAAAAATTACCGAAATTTTTGCAAAAAAATGTCATTTTTCACTTTCTGTTGTAATTTTTTTTTTTTAAAACTACATTTCTATATAAATTTTTCGCAAAATTTATTGTTCTACATGTCTTTGATAAAAAAATACAATAAGTGTATATTTATTGGTTTGGGTAAAAGTTATAGCGTTTACAAACTATGGTGCAAAAAAGTGAATTTCTGCATTTTGAAGCAGCTCTGACTTTCTGAGCGCCTGTCATGTTTCTTCAGGTGCTAGAATGTCAGGATAGTATAAATATCCCCAAATTACACCATTTTAGAAAGAAGACACCCCAAAGTATTCACGGAGGGGCATGGTGAGTTCATGTATCATTTCATTTTTTTCACAAGTTAGCGGAAAATGACACTTTCTGAGGAAAAAATAAAAATAATAAAGTTTCCATTTCTGCTAACTTCTGGCAAAAAAATGAAATCTCCCACGACTCACTATGCCCCTCAGTGAATACCTTGGGGTGTCTACTCGAAATGGGGTCACTTGTGAGGTGTGTTTACTGTTCTGGCATTTTGGGCGGGGCTAAATTGTGAGCAGCCATGTAAAAGCTAAAGGTACTCGTTGGAATTTGGGCCCCTTTGCGCACCCAGGCTACAAAAAGTGTCACTCATGTGGTATCGCCGTACTCAGGAGAAGTAGGGCAATGTGTTTTGGGGTGTATTTTTACATATACCCATGTTGGGTGAGAGAAATATCTCTGTAAACTGACAACTTTGTTTAAAAAAATTTAAAAGTTGTCGATTACAGCGATATTTCTCACACAAAATATGGGTATATATAAAATACACCCCAACACATTGTCCTACTCCTGCAATGCGGCGATACCACATGAGTGACACTTTGCAGCCTGAGTGCATAAAGGCCTAAATCAATGAGTACCTTTAGAGATTTCACAGGGCATTTTTACGCATTTGGATTCCAGACTTCTTCTCACGCTTTAGGGGCCCCTAAAATGCCAGGACAGTATAAATACCCCACATGTGACCCCATTTTAGAAGAAGACACCCCAAGGTATTCTGTGAGGGGTATGGTGAGTTTATGTAAAATTTTATTTTTGTCACAAGTTAGTGAAATATGAGACTTTGTAAAAAAAAAAAAAAAAATCAATTTCCGCTAACTTGTGCCAAAAAAATAAATTTCTGTGAACTTGCCATGCCCCTCACAGAATACCTTGGGGTGTCTTCTTTCCACAATGGGGTCACATGTGGGGTATTTATACTGCCCTGGCATTTTAGGGGCCCTAAAGCGTGAGAATCCAAAATGAGTAAAAATGCCCTGTGAAATCCTAAAGGTACTCATTGGAATTTGGGCCCCTTTGCGCATCTTGGCTGCAAAAAAGTGTCACTCATGTGGTATCGCCGTACTCAGGAGAAGTAGGGCAATGTGCTTTGGGGTGTATTTTTACATATACCCATACTGTGTGTGAGAAATATTGCTGTAAACGACAACTTTTTAAAAAAAATTATACAAAGTTGTCAATTTACAGAGATATTTCTCTCACCCAGTATGGGTATATGTAAATACACCCCAAACACATTGCCCTACTTCTCCGATACGGCGATACCAATGTGTGGCACTTTGCAGCAAATGTGCAAAGGGCCCTAAAACCAATGAGTACCTTTTAGGATTTCAGGGGCATTTTTATGCATTTTTCTTCTCACGCTTTAGGTCCCTAAAATGCCAGGGCAGTATAAATACCCACATGTGACCCATTTTGAAAGAAGACACCCCAAGGTATTCCATGAGGGGCATGGCGAGTTCACAGAAGATTTTTTTGGCACAAGTTAGCGGAAATTGATTTTTATTGTTTTTCTCAAAAGTCTCCTTTCTGCTAACTTTTGACAAAAAGTTACATTTTCATGGACTCACTATGCCCTCAGTGAATGCCTCAGGGTGTCTTCTTTCCAAAATGGGGTCACATGTGGGGTGTTTGTACTGTTCTGGCATTTTGGGCGGGGCTAAATTGTGAGCAGCCATGTAAAAGCTAAAGGTACTCATTGGAATTTGGGCCCCTTTGCGCACCCAGGCTGCAAAAAGTGTCACTCATGTGGTATCGCCGTACTCAGGAGAAGTAGGGCAATGTGTTTTGGGGTGTATTTTTACATATACCCATACTTTGTGTGAGAAATATCGCTGTAAATTGACAACTTTGTATAAAAAAATTTAAAAAGTTGTCATTTACAGAGATATTTCTCTCACCAGCATGGGTATATGTAAAAATACACCCAAACACATTGCCCTACTTCTCCTAGTACGGCGATACCACATGTGTGCCACTTTTGCAGCCAAGATCGCAAAGGGGCCCTAAACCAATGAGTACCTTTAGTATTTCACAGGGCATTTTTACGCATTTGGATTCTCACGCTTTAGGACCCCTAAAATGCCAGGGCAGTATAAATACCCACATGTGACCCCATTGTGGAAAGAAGACACCCCAAGGTATTCTGTGAGGGGCATGGCGAGTTCACAGAAAAAAAATTTTGGCACAAGTTAGCGGAAATTGATTTTATTTATTTTTTTACAAAGTCTCATATTCCACTAACTTATTCCACTAACTCATATTCCACTAACTTGTGACAAAAATAAAATTTTGCATGAACTCACCATACCCCTCACGGAATACCTTGGGGTGTCTTCTTTCCAAAATGGGGTCACATGTGAGGTTTTGTACTGCCCTGGCATTTGAGGGTCTCCGCAATCATTACACGTATGGCCAGCATTAGGAGTTTCTGCGATTCTCCGTTATATTGAGCATACGGGTAATGAGATTTTTTCCGTTCAGCCTCTGCGCTGAAAAAAAAAAAAATGAGCGGCACAGATTTTTCATTCGCATCGATCAATGTGGATGAAAAAATCTCTGCCAAATCAGTGACTGCGGTGCGGTGGGCTGGGCGCTAGCTACCTAACAAGTAGCTAACTAACTGGCGGTGATAAGGGACCCTTATGCCCCATTCACACGTCCGAAATTCTGTTTGCGGAGCGGAATTGCGGACCCATTCATTTCTATGGGGACAGACTTTGTCCCGCTCGGATCGGAATTGCGGATCCGCGCCTACGAGTCTGCATTTCCGTTCCGCAAAAATATAGAACATGCCCTTTTCTTGTCCGCAATTGCGGACAAGAAAAGCATTTTCTATATAGTTCTGGCAATGTGCGGATCTGCAAAATGCGGAAAGCACATTGACGGTGTCCGTGTTTTGCGGATCCGCGCTGCGGATCCGTGGCACGGATCTGTGGATCCGCGGAACCGCAAAACACATATGGACATGTGAATAGAGCCTTACAGGGGGTGATCAGTGACAGGGGGTGATCAGGGAGTCTATATGGGGTGATCAGGGGTTAATAGTGGTTATAAAGTGAGGGGGTGGGGGTGGGGTTAGTGTAGTGTTTGGTGCAACTTTACATTGTTACCTGGTCCTCTGGTGGTCGATCCCAGTAAATGGGACCACCAGAGGACCAGGTATTAGGTATATCAGACGCTGTTAGCAACACAGCGTCTGATATACCACTTTGATCTAATTTATTTTACATTTACAGCCTGCCAGCGATTGATCATCGCTGGCAGGCTGTAGTACAACTGCAGAGCCGCGCTCTGCTGTGAACGCGCGCATGCGCGTGCGCGCGTTCACAGCAGATCTCGGCTCTCGCGAGATGACGCACGGATGCGTCCAGGAGGAACAAACTTGCCGCCGCCTGGACGCATCCGTGCGTTCGGCGGTCGGGAAGCGGTTAAAGGCTGGGACATTGTGAAGTGGCCATCGCAGTCACCAGACCTAAATCCGATTGAGAACCTCTGGTGGGACTTAAAGAAAGCAGTTGCAGCGCGCAAGCCTAAGAATGGGACTGAACTGGAGGCTTTTACCATGAAGAATGGGCGAAGATACCCGTAGATCGCTGCAAGACACTTGTGTCAGGCTATGCTTCACGTGTAAAAGCTGTTATAACTGGAAAAGGATGTTGTACTAAGTACTAAGATTGAATGTCACTTGGGGGTTGAATAAAACTGATAATGATGTGAGCACAGAAAAGACATTTGTGGTTATTTCAGTATAAATGTTATGTTATATTTGTCTGACTTACAAGGGCCTCTGTGATTTAATTGTAAACAAGATGACTGAAATGATCTAAATCAATGTCAAACTGGACAAAACACTCAATTTCAGTGGGGGTTGAATAATTTTGAACACAACTGTACATATAGAAAAAAATAATAAAAGCAGACTGATGTACTAGCCCTAAAAAGGGCCTTTTGGGGTGCTGTCAGGACGCTGTCCTTACAGCAGATGAGTCTTTCAGGACTGGAGTGGACACAGAACATTGGCCTAGCTAATGCTTTCCCTATTAATTCAGCAGCAGCAGCACTCTCCCTGCTCTAACTAACACTGCAGCTTCAGAATGAATCTAAGGCCTCATTCAGACGTCCGTAGTGTGTTGCGGATCCGCAACACATCATGCTGGCACTCCCCATAGAGACGCCTATTCTTGTCCGCAGGTTGCGGACAAGAATAGGACATGCTCTATCTTTTGTGGAGCCGCGGCCGGATGTTTCGGGCCGAAACCCGGAAGTTCGGGGCAGCGGCTCCGCAAACATAGTGTGCTCTCCGCCTAACGTTCGGTCCCATTCACAATGAATGGGTCCGCATCCATTCTGCAGAATTGCGGAATGGATGTGGACAAAATTGCGGATGTGTGAATGGGGCCTAAGATGGTTGCTGTCCTTGCTTTTTGATAGGAGGTTGGAGGGTCTGGGAGGGAGGGTATGCTGCTGATTGGCTGGAATGTGTCTGCTGACTGTGAGGTACAGGGTCAAAGTTTGCTCAATGATAACGTATAGGGGCGGACCGAACATCGCTTATGTTCGCCCGCCGTGGCGAACGCGAGCAAGCAATGTTCGCCGGCGAATAGTTCGGGACATCTCTAATTATACTTTGGTGCTCGATCATCACTAGTATTTATATATAACTTTTTTTGTGTCAGTAGTATGCTAAGCGCAGTTGTCTGTTCTGTGCCCGTGTTCTGTTCTCTACCTCATATAATACTCAGCAGGGGGTGACACTGAGCACAGGAAATATTTGTAATTAGTACAGTAACAACTATGCTGATTAGAATGAGTGCAGGTCCCTTGTGTTCGCTGTCTTTATATAGAATGCCGGTCAGACATTTACAGAATTTATTAGGTCTTGTCCTTGGACGTGTGTTTCTGACGCGGTTCCTGTTGTCGCTGTTTATCTGTAATCATCTTTCTTGTTGGATGTTTTTGTTTTGCTTTTTTTCTTGTAGGAAATGAATTAATCATCTAATCTGCAGTCAGTCAAAAATTCTTCAGGATATTAAATCAATTGAAACTGATTTTCTTTTAACCCCTTAAGGACCGGGGGTTTTGGGATTTTTGCGTTTTTGTTTTGCGCTCCCTGCCTTCCAAAAGCCATAACATTTTTATATTTCCGCTCACATAGCCATATGACGGCTTATTTTTTGCGGGACAAGTTGTACTTTTTAACGCTACCATTTATTTTTGCATGTGATGTAGTGGGAAACGGGAAAAAAATTCCAAATGGGGTGAAATTGCAAAAAAAAAGCAATTTCACCACAGTTTTACGGGTTTTTAAATTACAACGTTCGATTTGCGATAAAACTGACTGGTTAATTTTATTCTTCAGGTCAGTACGAATCCGGCAATACCTAATATGTATAGTTTTTCTTGCGTTTTGATAGTGAAAAAAATTAAAAGTGGGAATTTTTTTATTTTATTTTTTGTCGCCATGTTTTGACCCCTATAACTTTTTTGTAATTATGCGTACGGAGCAGTGTAGGGGCTCATTTTTGCGGGGCAATCTGAACTTTTAATTGATACCATTATGGGGTGCGTATGATGTTTTGATCACTTTTTATTCATTTTTTTAGGAAATGAAGCGTCCAAAAATGGCGAATTAGCCATTTGGACGCTTTCTTTCCGTTTTATGTTTACCGTATGGTGAATATTTTTAATATTATTATAGTATGGGCGTTTTCGCACATTGCGACACCATTATGTGTAATTTTTTATTTTTATTTATTTTATTTTCATTTTGGGGAAAGGGGGTGATTTGAATTTTTATATTTTTTTATTAAATTTTTATTTTTAAACTTTTTTTTTTTTTTTACCACTTTCTTATAGTTCCCATAGGGAACTATAAGATGCAATCATCAGATTGCTATTCTCATATATTCCAATGCAATAGCATTGGAATATATGAGAAAATCACATATTTCCTATGGAGCCTATTACAGTCATAGGCTCCATAGGAATACTAGTAGTAACCTAGGTTTCATTCACAGAAACCTAGGGTACTATGCATGCTCGGCTCCCCTTGTGGCCATCAGGAGCTGGAGCAAACCGAGTGAAACTTTCGGTTTTGCGTGATCAGATGCCGTGGTCAGGATTGACCACGGCATCTGAGGGGTTAAATGTCCGCGATCGGCATCGCTGCCGGTCGCGGACATGAGCTGCGGGTGTCAGCTTGATGAATCAAGCTTTTACCCGCAGCTCGGGCGCCCGCTCCGTGCGGGAGCGGGCGCCATCTTTAAAGTGCGGACGAAGGGCGTACATGTACGCCCTTCGTCCTTAAGAGGTTAAATTGGGTAAATGAAAGTTTAATTGGATTTAATGATGCAAAAGAGCAGTCGGCACTCCGTTGGGTGTTCGGTGGTGCGCGCGTCAGGGTCGGCGTTCCACGTGCACGTATATAAAGAGAAGACCGGCACTCACCTCTTGATGCTAAAGTTGTGTATTTATTGTGGCCCCATGGAGGACATAAAGGTGACGCGTTTCGGCTCAATGAGCCTTTGTCAAACTTTCAAACACTTTGTCAAACACCGTTTGACAAAGGCTCATTGAGCCGAAACGCGTCACCTTTATGTCCTCCATGGGGCCACAATAAATACACAACTTTAGCATCAAGAGGTGAGTGCAGGTCTTCTCTTTATATAATTGGATTTAATGTCTTAAGATGTTGGACCACTGGTAGTACATGTGCCACAGAGGCAGAGCACATGAGTGAAATAGGGCCTGACTATGCTGTGACTGATCTGAGACCTGTGGTTGAAAACAATACAGCAAAGAACGCCTTAGCTGTTAACCATAACCCTGCCATAATGTCGGTATGATCTGTATGCAGTGAGCTCCCCCTAGTAGTGGCTGTATAATGTCTATGTAGTGAGCCCCCCCTAGTGGTGGCTGTATGATCTGTATGTAGTGAGCTCCCCCTAGTGGTGGCTGTATAATCTGTATGTAGTGAGCTCCCTCTAGTGGTGGCTGTATAATCTGTATGTAGTGAGCTCCCTCTAGTGGTGGCTGTATATATCTGTATGCAGTAATCTCCTGAGCTCCCTCTAGTGGTGGCTGTATATATCTATATGCAGTAATCTCCTGAGCTCCCTCTAGTGGTGGCTGTATATATCTGTATGTAGTAATCTCCTGAGCTCCCTCTAGTGGTGGCTGTATATATCTGTATGTAGTAATCTCCTGAGCTCCCTCTAGTGGTGGCTGTATATATCTGTATGTAGTAATCTCCTGAGCTCCCTCTAGTGGTGGCTGTATATATCTGTATGCAGTAATATCCTGAGCTCCCTCTAGTGGTGGCTGTATATATCTGTATGCAGTAATATCCTGAGCTCCCTCTAGTGGTGGCTCTATATATCTGTATGTAGTAATCTCCTGAGCTCCCTCTAGTGGTGGCTGTATATATCTGTATGTAGTAATCTCCTGAGCTCCCTCTAGTGGTGGCTGTATATATCTGTATGTAGTAAGCTCCTTCTAGTGGTGGCTGTATAATCTGTATGTAGTGATCTCCCCCTAGTGGTGGCTGTGTAATCTGTATGTAGTGATCTCCCCCTAGTGGTGGCTGTATAATCTGTATGTAGTGAGCTCCCTCTAGTGATGGCTGTATGATCTGTATGCAGTGAGCTTTCTCTAGTGGTGGCTGTATAATCTGTATGTAGTGAGCTCCCTCTAATGGTGGCTGTATAATCTGTATGTAGCGAGCTCCCCCTAGTGGTGGCGGTATAATCTGTATGTAGTGAGCTCACTCTAGTGGTGACTGTATAATCTGTATGTAGTGAGCTCCCCCTAGTGGTGGCTGTATAATCTGAATGTAGTGAGCTCCCTCTAGTGGTGGCTATATAATCTGTATGTAGTGAGCTCCCTCTAGTGGTGGCTGTATAATCTGTATGTAGTGAGCTTCCTCTAGTGGTGGCTGTATAATCTGTATGTAGTGAGCTCCCTCTAGTGGTGGCTATATAATCTGAATGTAGTGAGCTCCCTCTAGTGGTGGCTATATAATCTGTATGTAGTGAGCTCCCCCTAGTGGTGGCAGTATAATCTGTATGTAGTGAGCTCACTCTAGTGGTGACTGTATAATCTGTATGTAGTGAGCTCCCCCTAGTGGTGGCTGTATAATCTGAATGTAGTGAGCTCCCTCTAGTGGTGGCTATATAATCTGTATGTAGTGAGCTCCCTCTAGTGGTGGCTGTATAATCTGTATGTAGTGAGCTCTCTCTAGTGGTGGCTGTATAATCTGTATGTAGTGAGCTCCCTCTAGTGGTGGCTGTAGGAAGTCAGCATTATATCACTCATCAGTGGCGGTCTGTTTTTTGTGTTTCTGTGTCCTCTTAGGGCGGTTATACTATCGGGTTGTTTATTCGGAGCTCATGTGACATAAGATGCCAGTCGTGTGCCAGTCTGTCATTAGTATGTGAATACAGGAAAGTATGTGACCCCGGGGCATTGTGTGTGCTCTGGGCCAGCTGCAGATCAGCCGGGCTCATGACGCAGTTTCTTAAGCTGTGATGTGGATTCCTTTTCCTTGAGGATGAAAACAAGCAGATTGCGGAGCAGGGATTGTCGGCGGCAGAGCAGCACATCCTCTTCCTCCCGCTGTTTAGATTGTCCGGCGCTGCTTCCTGCCCTGCGCCCCTGTTGTCCTTGGCACTGGACCCAGTCGGCTTTACCTTCTCCTCTTTCTATCTTCCGCTCCTCACATCTGACGGGAGAAGCGTCTTCTTGTTTTTTCCCACGTTCTCTTCCTGTTATGAATGGCAGATTTCCGGACGTTAGTAAACAGCCGCCGCGCGTCACCCGCGATGTCCCGTCGCTACTCTGCGCTGGCCTCCTGCACAGATGCTGTGCGCTCAGTCTGACCCGGCGAGCAGAGTCAGGTCTCCTTCTCTGGACCTCAGTCTTTACTTCTGCCACAAAGCTCCAAATCCTCTGCTGCATGATAACGCGTCTGGGGCCGATCTGTTACCTGGTTCCCCTGCAGCCTCCAGCGCTGCCCCCGATCCTGCGCACCCTGCTGTGCCAGCCCGTGTCACAGGAACTGTATGGGCGCATGAAACGCACCTGTTCTATTAAAGGGACAGTGCACCGCACCCGATCTATTAAAGGGACAGCGCACTGCACCCATTCTATTAAAGGAACAGAGCACTGCATCTGTTCTGGTAAAGGGACAGTGCGCCGCACCCTTTCTGTTAAAAGGATAGCGCACTGCACCTGTTCTATTAAAGGGATAGTGTACTGCACCTGTTCTGTTAAAGGGAAAGTGCACCTCATCCGTTCTGTTAAAGGGACAGTGCACCGCATCCTTTCAGTTAACCCCTTAGTGACCACCCATACGTGTTTTTACGGCGGTCACTAAGGGGCCTTAGGCTGGGCTGCCGCGTTTTTACGGCGGCCCAGTCTAAGCGCTGCACGGGTCCCCCGTGCAGCGGGGAGCGCGGGCCCGGCTCTCACATGAGAGCCGCGGCCCTGCTCTAACAGCCCGGGCCGGCAGGAGTGCCGATCCGGGCTGTTTAACCCTTACATGCCGGGCGCAATGGCGCCTGCGCATGTAAAGGGTTGACAGAGGAGCGAACTCCTCTGTCACTCATCAGCACCCCGCAGATGCGATCGCGGGGTGCTGATGTGCTGGGAAGCCTTACCTGGCTTCCGGCAGGGCCCCGAGCCTGTCCTCCAGTAATCTCCAGCAGGCTATGCCTCTCTGGCGTAGCCTGCTGGTCAAAGTTAGAATTGCACTGCATTTAAAATGTAATGCATTATAGATATAATGCATTACATTTTAAAAGCAATCAAAATACTGTATATTATAGTCCCCATGTGGGACTATTAAGTAGTAAAAAAATTATAAAAATACACATTTATTAAATAAAAAAATTCCATGAAATATAAAAATATGCTTTTTTTCCATTGAAAATACGCTTTTCAATGAAAAATTGCAAAAAATTATCCCCATATGTTTGGTATTGCCGCGTCCGTAACGACCGGCACTACATAAATATTACATAAATTATCCCCTATAGTACACGCCGTTAAAAATAAATAAAAAAGCCAGAATTTCTAATTTATTCTTAATTTTCACAGAAAAACGAAATAACAAGCGATCAAAAGCGGAATTTACTAAAAATTATACCAATGAAAATAGAAGTCGTCCCGAAAAATCAAGCCCTCACACAACTCCATAGAAAAAAATTAAAAAGTTATGGGTCCTGGGAAGTGGCAATGCAAAATCATTTTTTTTGTTAAAAAGGGTTTTATTGCAAAAAGTAGTAAAACTTAAAAAACTATAAGTATTTGGTATCCCTGTAATCGTACTGACCCAGGGAATGAAAATATTATGTTACTTTTACCGAATAATGAACACCGTAAAATTTATAATGTACAAACGCAGTGGCAGTAGTACTATTTTTCCCCTTCTCCCTCCCAGAAAGAGTTAATAAAAGTTAATAACAAAGTTATGTGTACCCCAAAATGGCGCTATTAAAAACTACAACTTGTCCCGCAAAAAACAAGCCCTCATACTGCTATATAGACGGAAAAATAAAAAAGTTATAGCTCTGGGAACGAGACCATGAAAAAAGGACGAAAAACGCTTGGTCAGAAAGGCACAAACAGGCTTGGTCACTAAGGGGTTAAAGAGACAGTGCACTGCATCCATTCTGTTAAAAGGACAGCGCACTGTACCCGTTGTAATAAAGGGACAGCGCACCCGTTCAATTAAAGGGACAGTGCACCGCATCCGTTCTGTTAAAGGGATAGCGCACTTCACCCATTCTGTTAAAGGGACAGAGCACTGCACCAGTTCTGTTAAAGGGACAGAGCACTGCACCCATTCTGTTAAAGGGATAGTGCACTGCACCCGTTCTAGTAAAGGGACAGCACACTGTACTCATTAAAGGCAAAGTACTGAATATGTTCTGTTGAAGGGACAGTGCACTGCATTCTGTCTTTTAAAAGTACAGCGCACCGCACCCGTTCTATTAAAGCAGGCATGTCCAAACTCTGGCCCTCCAGATGTTGCAAAACTACAACTCCCATCATTCCTGGACAATCTACAGCTATCAACCTACAGAAGGGCATGATGGGAGTTGTAGTTCTGCAACACCTGGAGGGCCAGAGTTTGGACATGCCTGTATTAAAGGGAAAGTGTACTGCACACATTCTAATAAAGGGCCGGCGCACTGCACACATTCTGTGGAATGGGACAGCGCCTGCACCTGTTCTGTTAAAGGGACCATGCACTGTACTTGTTAAAGGAACAGAACACCGCACTCATTCTGTTTAAGGGACAGCGCACTGCATCCGTTTGTTTATGGGACAGTGTTTTGCACCTGTTCTATTAAAGGGACAGTGCACTGAATCGGTTTGTGCAGACGTCCACTAGTTATTAGATTCAGATCTGCAGCAAAACCCTGTAAAATCAGTAAAACATGACAGGGACACAGTGCACTGAATAGTTTGTTAAAATATAAATCTGGCAGCCTGCAGCCACCACTAGGCGGCGCTTACTGAAGACGGATTCATTACTGGACTCAATGAAAGTTGTATACATCTATCTCAGGAGCTCCACCTGGTGGCGGCTGAATGGTATCCTCTAACTTTCTCTATGCAGTAGATTTGGACCTCTGTATCAGGCAAGCCGAACCCCGGTATTATTCAGCACAGAATAACTTTAATAATTAAGGGCTCTTTGGTGCCTCTAGAGATTTATGCCACCATGCCTACATGTTACCACCGAACGTAGGCGATAATGCGCTCAGTACAGAACCTACATACAAATGCAATAGTTGGGTTTTCAAAAAGTCACAGCGGTGAGAGGAGAAGAGTGGCCATCGTGCACCATCATCATCCTATAAGCTACCATAAACCTCCAAACACATGGAAATCGTGCAATCGGAGCAACCTAGGACACGCTGGACCAGTGGGGGGCAGACTTTTTAGTTTCCCAGGGTCACACATTTACTTACAGCAGGGAAGGGGGAATCTTTTGCTGCTGAGGGCCACTTGGATATTTGTAACATCGGTCTTAGGCCGTACAAAATTCTCAGCTTAAAAATTTGACTGCAGTACGTGTCAGGACACAGAGCGGGGCCCGGGAGTAGACCAGGGAAGGTGAGTACAGCCAGCGCAGTGCATGATAATGACCGCTTACATAATGGTCCCTTATGTCAAAGTCCTTTATGTCTCATAGTTTAGTTCCTTGGCCTCTGGTATCCTGTTGTTTGGCTCCTCGGTCCCTGGTGTCCCGTGGTGTGGCTCCTCAGTCCCTGGTGTCCTGTGGTTTGGCTCCTCTGTCCCTAGTGTCCTGCAGTTTGGTTCCTGGTGTCTCGTGTTTTGGTTCTTCTGTACCTGGTGTCTTGCAGTTTGGTTCATCAATTCCTGGTGTCTCATGGTTTGGCTCCTCTGTCCCTAGTGTCCTGTAGTTTGGTTCCTCGGTTCCTGGTGTCTCGTGGTTTGTTTCTTCTGTACCTGGTGTCTCGTGGTTTGGTTCCTGGTGTCTCGTGGTTTGGCTTCTCTGTCCCTGGTGTCTCGTGGTTTGGCTCCTCTGTCCCTAGTGTCCTGTAGTTTGGTTACTCAGTTCCTGGTGTCTCATGGTTTGGTTCCTCTGTCCCTAGTGTCCTGTAGTTTGGTTCCTCTATCCCTGGTGTCTTGTGGTTTGGTTCATCAATTCCTGGTGTCTCATGGTTTGGCTCCTCTGTCCCTAGTGTCCTGTAGTTTGGTTCCTCGGTTCCTGGTGTCTCGTGGTTTGTTTCTTCTGTACCTGGTGTCTCGTGGTTTGGTTCCTGGTGTCTCGTGGTTTGGCTTCTCTGTCCCTGGTGTCTCGTGGTTTGGCTCCTCTGTCCCTAGTGTCCTGTAGTTTGGTTACTCAGTTCCTGGTGTCTCATGGTTTGGTTCCTCTGTCCCTAGTGTCCTGTAGTTTGGTTCCTCTATCCCTGGTGTCTTGTGGTTTGGCTCCTCTGTCCCTAGTGTCCTGTAGTTTGGTTCCTCGGTTCCTGGTGTCTTGTGGTTTGGTTCTTCTGTACCTGGTGTCTTGTAGTTTGGTTCAGCGATTCCTTGGCTCCTCTGTCCCTGGTGTCTCTTTGTTTGCCTCCTTGTACCTGGTGTCCTGTGGTTTGGTTCTTCTGTAGCTGGTGCCTTGTAGTTTGGTTCATCGATTCCTGGTGTCTCATGGTTTGGCTCCTCTGTCCCTGGTGTCTCTTGGTTTGCCTCCTTGTACCTGGTGTCCTGTGGTTTGGTTACTCTGTACCTGGTGTCCTGTGGTTTCGTTCCTCTGTACCTGGTGTCCTGTGGTTTGGCTCCTCTGTACCTGGTGTCCTGTGGTTTGGCTCCTCTGTACCTGGTGTCCTGTGGTTTGGTTCCTCTGTACCTGGTGTCCTGTGGTTTGGTTCCTCTGTACCTGGTGTCCTGTGGTTTGGTACCTCTGTGCCTGGTGTCCTGTGGTTTGGTTCCTCTGTACCTGGTGTCCTGTGGTTTGGTTCCTCTGTACCTGGTGTCCTGTGGTTTGGTTCCTCTGTGCCTGGTGTCCTGTGGTTTGGTTCTTCTGTCCCTGGTGTCCTGTGGTTTGGTTCCTCTGTACCTGGTGTCCTGTGGTTTGGTTCCTCTGTACCTGGTGTCCTGTGGTTTGGTTCCTCTGTACCTGGTGTCCTGTGGTTTGGTTCCTCTGTACCTGGTGTCCTGTGGTTTGGTTCCTCTGTACCTGGTGTCCTGTAGTTTCGTTCCTCTGTACCTGGTGTCCTGTGGTTTGGTTCCTCTGTACCTTGTGTCCTGTGGTTTGGTTCCTCTGTACCTGGTGTCCTGTGGTTTGGCTCCTTAGTCCTTGGTGTCTTGTGGTTTGGTTCCTCTGTACCTGGTGTCCTGTGGTTTGGCTCCTTAGTCCTTGGTGTCTTGTGGTTTGACTGCTTAGTCCTTGGTGTCCTGTGGTTTGGCTCCTCTGTACCTGGTGTCCTGTGGTTTGGTTCCTCTGTACCTGGTGTCCTGTGGTTTGGTTCCTCTGTACCTGGTGTCCTGTGGTTTGGTTCCTCTGTACCTGGTGTCCTGTGGTTTGGTTCCTCTGTACCTGGTGTCCTGTGGTTTGGTTCCTCTGTACCTGGTGTCCTGTGGTTTGGCTCCTTAGTCCTTGGTGTCTTGTGGTTTGGTTCCTCTGTACCTGGTGTCCTGTGGT
The DNA here is from genome assembly GCA_033119425.1 of Bufotes viridis. Lineage (NCBI taxonomy): Eukaryota > Metazoa > Chordata > Amphibia > Anura > Bufonidae > Bufotes > Bufotes viridis. The sequence continues at coordinate 500,388,373 of CM065591.1, forward strand.
TTGGCTCCTTAGTCCTTGGTGTCTTGTGGTTTGACTGCTTAGTCCTTGGTGTCCTGTGCTTTGGCTCCTTAGTCCTTGGTGTCTTGTGGTTTGGCTCCTCTGTACAGGAGAAGTGCAGTGTGGTATATGAGCGACCAGTGGGTCACAAGTTCCCGGCCCCAGTCTATAATAACAAGCAAAAAAAAAGGAAAAAATAAAATAAAAAGTGCATTATGTAATAAATGATTACAATCCCCACAGAATTAGTGCTGCCGTCTATATAACAAGTCAATTAAAAATAAGGGAAATCGGAGGGGGTGCAGTGCATCATGGTCCTAAATTTTAGGGGTAATTGCCCCAAAGAGAGCTGCCGCTGAGAAAGATCTTGTCCGAGGAGCGGTTCCCACTATCCTTGTCCAAGGGATACTGGGATCCATTTGTTCTGGACGGATGGGGTATGTTCACACACAGTGTTTTGGCACAGGTTTTAGTGCAGATTTGGTGTTGAAAACGACGTCAAATCTCTGCTGAAACTGCTGCGACTGAGGATTTTTCCTGTACATTTTTTTGGACTGTGCCAAGAATGTACAGATTGTTTGTGACGTGACCGGGGGCGGACACCTCGGGGAGCCCTGCTCGCGGTTTATCTCCATTCCAAATAATAACCCGCGGCAGACGGCAGCGGTTTCTGCAGGAGGATATGTGACGCAGTCAGAATCCGTCGTGTGAACATAGCCTGAGGGTTTCCTTCTCTGAGAAGCCGGATGCTGGAGCGGAGCTGGAAGGTGACGGGCCTGTATGACATTTCTGAGCGGAGGACACGCTCCCAGGAGTGCCGGCGGATGAGCATCATGGCAGGAAATGCAAAGAGAAGAACACAACAGCAGGTGTCAGGGCAGCGAGGGGGAGCGCGGGTGTCAGAGGCGAGAGCAGCCGGTACAAGGACACGGGGGATATTAATAGAGGAGGAAACACATCGTAAATCAGCGGGAAGTCTGCAAGATCTCCAGAGACCCCGTACCACTGAATCAGCGTATCTAAGCCTACCGTGTGATACTGTCTGCTGATCTCTGTATCTAATCCTATCCTGTGTGATACAGCCTGCTGAGCTGTGTATCTAATCCTATCCTGTGTGATACTGTCTGCTGAGCTGTGTATCTAATCCTATCCTGTGTGATACTGTCTGCTGGGCTGTGTATCTAATCCTATCCTGTGTGATACTGTCTGCTGGGCTGTGTATCTAATCCTATCCTGTGTGATACTGTCTGCAGATCTCTGTATCTAATCCTATCCTGTGTGATACTGTCTGCTGAGCTGTGTATCTAATCATATCCTATGTGATACTATCTGCTGAGCTGTGTATCTAATCCTATCCTGTGTGATACTGTCTGCTGAGCTATGTATCTAATCCTATCCTGTGTGATACTGTCTGCTGAGCTGTGTATCTAATCCTATCCTGTGTGATACTGTCTGCTGAGCTGTGTATCTAATCCTATCATGTGTGATACTGTCAGCTGTATCTAATCACATTCTGTGTGATACTGCCTGCTGTATCTAAGCCTGTTATATTGAGCCCTGGGGCAGGAAGCGGGGGCTCGGAGAACTCCTCCTGTCACATCTGCAGGACATGGTGACCACCTAAATAGTCCACAAGGTGCAGACTCCTGTCCGGATCTCAAAGCCGTGTCCATGATCTGATTCAGTCCATCTTGTCTTCTTCCTTAAAGGGGTGGGGGTGTCCTTACAGATTACAGCCGATCACTACAGATCCCAGCAGACCAATCTACAAGAAACAGAGAACCTCTGTATAACTGCCGCCAAGTATAACTGACATCTCACCATGACACTTAGTGCATCAGCAGAATAGTGAGTGCAGCTCTGGAGTATAATACAGGATGTAACTCTGGATCAGTACAGGATAAGTAATGTATGTACACAGTGACTGCACCAGCAGAACAGTGAGTGCAGCTCTGGAGTATAATACAGGATGTAACTGAGGATCAGTACAGGATAAGTAATGTAATGTATGTAAACAGTGACTGCACCAGCAGAATAGTGAGTGCAGCTCTGGAGTATAATACAGGATGTAACTCAGGATCAGTACAGGATAAGTAATGTATGTACACAGTGACTACACCAGCAGAATAGTGAGTGCAGCTCTGGAGTATAATACAGGATGTAACTCAGGATCAGTACAGGATAAGTAATGTAATGTATGTACACAGTGACTCCACCAGCAGAATAGTGAGTGCAGCTCTGGAGTATAATACAGGATGTAACTCAGGATCAGCACAGGATAAGTAATGTATGTACACAGTGACTGAACCAGCAGAATAGTGAGTGCAGCTCTGGAGTATAATACAGGATGTAACTCAGGATCAGTACAGGATAAGTAATGTATGTACACAGTGACTGCACCGGCAGAATAGTGAGTGCAGCTCTGGGGTATAATACAGGATGTAAGTCAGGATCAGTACAGGATAAGTAATATATGTACACAGTGACTGCACCAGCAGCATAGTGAGTGCAGCTCTGGAGTATAATACAGGATGGAACTCAGGATCAGTACAGGATAAGTAATGTATGTACACAGTGACTGCACCAGCAGAATAGTGAGTGCAGCTCTGGAGAATAATACAGAATGTAACTGAGGATCAGTACAGGATAAGTAATGTATGTACACAGTGACTACACCAGCAGAATAGTGAGTGCTGCTCTGGAGTATAATACAGGATGTAACTGAGGATCAGTACAGGATAAGTAATGTAATGTATGTACACAGTGACTCCACCAGCAGAATAGTGAGTGCAGCTCTGGAGTATAATACAGGATGTAACTCAGGATCAGTACAGGATAAGTAATGTATGTACACAGTGACTGCACCAGCAGAATAGTGAGTGCAGCTCTGGAGTATAATACAGGATGTAACTCAGGATCAGTACAGGATAAGTAATGTATGTACACAGTGACTGCACCAGCAGAATAGTGAGTGCAGCTCTGGAGTATAATACAGGATGTAACTCAGGATCAGTACAGGATAAGTAATGTATGTACACAGTGACTGCACCAGCAGAATAGTGAGTGCAGCTCTGGAGTATAATACAGGATGTAACTCAGGATCAGTACAGGATAAGTAATGTATGTACACAGTGACTGCACCAGCAGAATAGTGAGTGCAGCTCTGGAGTATAATACAGGATGTAACTCAGGATCAGTACAGGATAAGTAATGTATGTATGTACACAGTGACTGCACCAGCAGAATAGTGAGTGCAGCTCTGGAGTATAATACAGGATGTAACTCAGGATCAGTACAGGATAAGTAATGTATGTACACAGTGACTGCACCAGCAGAATAGTGAGTGCAGCTCTGGAGTATAATACAGGATGTAACTCAGGATCAGTACAGGATAAGTAATGTATGTACACAGTGACTGCACCAGCAGAATAGTGAGTGCAGCTCTGGAGTATAATACAGGATGTAACTCAGGATCAGTACAGGATAAGTAATGTATGTACACAGTGACTGCACCAGCAGAATAGTGAGTGCAGCTCTGGAGTATAATACAGGATGTAACTCAGGATCAGTACAGGATAAGTAATGTATGTACACAGTGACTGCACCAGCAGAATAGTGAGTGCAGCTCTGGAGTATAATACAGGATGTAACTCAGGATCAGTACAGGATAAGTAATGTATGTACACAGTGACTGCACCAGCAGAATAGTGAGTGCAGCTCTGGAGTATAATACAGGATGTAACTCAGGATCAGTACAGGATAAGTAATGTATGTACACAGTGACTGCACCAGCAGAATAGTGAGTGCAGCTCTGGAGTATAATACAGGATGTAACTCAGGATCAGTACAGGATAAGTAATGTATGTACACAGTGACTGCACCAGCAGAATAGTGAGTGCAGCTCTGGAGTATAATACAGGATGTAACTCAGGATCAGTACAGGATAAGTAATGTATGTACACAGTGACTGCACCAGCAGAATAGTGAGTGCAGCTCTGGAGTATAATACAGGATGTAACTCAGGATCAGTACAGGATAAGTAATGTATGTACACAGTGACTGCACCAGCAGAATAGTGAGTGCAGCTCTGGAGTATAATACAGGATGTAACTCAGGATCAGTACAGGATAAGTAATGTATGTACACAGTGACTGCACCAGCAGAATAGTGAGTGCAGCTCTGGAGTATAATACAGGATGTAACTCAGGATCAGTACAGGATAAGTAATGTATGTACACAGTGACTGCACCAGCAGAATAGTGAGTGCAGCTCTGGAGTATAATACAGGATGTAACTCAGGATCAGTACAGGATAAGTAATGTAATGTATGTACACAGTGACTGCACCAGCAGAATAGTGAGTGCAGCTCTGGAGTATAATACAGGATGTAACTCAGGATCAGTACAGGATAAGTAATGTATGTACACAGTGACTGCACCAGCAGAATAGTGAGTGCAGCTCTGGAGTATAATACAGGATGTAACTCAGGATCAGTACAGGATAAGTAATGTATGTACACAGTGACTGCACCAGCAGAATAGTGAGTGCAGCTCTGGAGTATAATACAGGATGTAACTCAGGATCAGTACAGGATAAGTAATGTATGTACACAGTGACTGCACCAGCAGAATAGTGAGTGCAGCTCTGGAGTATAATACAGGATGTAACTCAGGATCAGTACAGGATAAAGTAATGTATGTACACAGTGACTGCACCAGCAGAATAGTGAGTGCAGCTCTGGAGTATAATACAGGATGTAACTCAGGATCAGTACAGGATAAAGTAATGTATGTACACAGTGACTCCACCAGCAGAATAGTGAGTGCAGCTCTGGAGTATAATACAGGATGTAACTCAGGATCAGTACAGGATAAAGTAATGTATGTACACAGTGACTGCCCCAGCAGAATAGTGAGTGCAGCTCTGCAGTATAATACAGGATGTAACTCAGGATCAGTACAGGATAAGTAATGTATGTACACAGTGACTGCACCAGCAGAATAGTGAGTGCCGGGGGAGTTGCTAGGGTAAAACATTTGGAGCCTGGGTCCCAGATATGCTGCCCCCTGCAGATATACACACTGTGGCGGTTCATGGATGCCAATTGCTCTCTCATAGGTCGCAAACAACTAGGCCTGAAAAGTAGTACGGTGCAGGCGGGTGTCAGGCAGTGCATTGAATTCAATGCAAGAGTGGAGAAGACTGGTCGGAGGTCAGATAAACAGCTTGTGTTTTTTTTTATAAATAATGCTGGGCAGCATGAGGGGCATTATAAGGTCTGTGTCACTACAGGGGGAAACTATAAGGTCTGGAGCTTTATAGGGGGGGTAACTATAAGGTCTGTGTCACTACAGGGGGACACTATAAGGTCTGTGTCACTACAGGGGGAAACTATAAGGTCTGGGGCACTACAGGGGGAAACTATAAGGTCTGTGTCACTACAGGGGGCACTATAAGGTCTGTGTCACTACAGGGGGCACTATAAGGTCTGTGTCACTACAGGGGGCACTATAAGGTCTGTGTCACTACAGGGGGAAACTATAAGGTCTGTGTCACTACAGGGGGAAACTATAAGGTCTGTGTCACTACAGGGGGCACTATAAGGTCTGGGGCTTTATAGGGGGGGTAACTATATGGTCTGTGTCACTACAGGGGGACACTATAAGGTCTGGGGCACTACAGGGGGACACTATAAGGTCTGTGTCACTACAGGGGGAAACTATAAGGTCTGTGTCACTACAGGGGGAAACTATAAGGTCTGTGTCACTACAGGGGGAAACTATAAGGTCTGTGTCACTACAGGGGGAAACTATAAGGTCTGTGTCACTATAAGGTCTGTGTCACTACATGGGGCACTATAAGGTATGGGGCACTATAAGGTCTGTGTCACTACAGGGGGAAACTATAAGGTCTGTGTCACTACAGGGGGAAACTATAAGGTCTGGGGCACTACAGGGGGAAACTATAAGGTCTGTGTCACTACAGGGGGCACTATAAGGTCTGTGTCACTACAGGGGGCACTATAAGGTCTGTGTCACAACAAGGGGACACTATAAGGTCTGGGGCTTTATAGGGGGGGGGGGTAACTATAATGTCTGTGTCACTACAGGGGGACACTATAAGGTCTGTGTCACTACAGGGGGACACTATAAGGTCTGTGTCACTACAGGGGGACACTATAAGGTCTGTGTCACTACAGGGGGACACTATAAGGTCTGTGTCACTACAGGGGGAAACTATAAGGTATGGGGCACTACAGAGAGGCACTATAAAGTCTGGGGCACTACAGGGAGGCACTATAAAGTCTGGGGCACTACAGGGAGGCACTATAAAGTCTGGGGCACTACAGGGGGGCACTATAAGGTCTGGGGCACTACATGGAACACTATCAGGTTTGGGGCACTATAAGGTCTTGGGCACTACTGGGGGGGTCACTATAAGGTCTGGGGTACTAAAGGTGGGCACTACAATGTATGGGGCACTACACGGGGGAAACTATAAGGTCTGGGGCATTACAGAGGGACACTATACGTTTTTAACACTACAGGGGGACACTATAATGTCTGGGGCACTAAAGAGGGACACTATAAAGTCTGGGGCATTACTGGGGCACTATAAAGTCTTGAGAACAACTGGGGGGGTCACTATAAGGTCTGGGGTACTAAAGAGGGGCACTAAAATGTCTGGGGCACTACACGGGGGAAACTATAAGGTCTGGGGCATTACAGAGGGACACTATAAGTTTTGGGCACTACAGGGGGACACTACAAGATTTGGGGCACTATAAAGTCTGGGGCACTACTGGGGGCGCTATAAGGTCTGGGGCACTACAGGGGGGGACTATAAGGTCTGGGGCATTACAGGGGGTCACTATAAGTTCTGGGGCACTATAAGGTCTTGGGCACTACTGGGGGGGTCACTATAAGGTCTGGGGTACTAAAGGTGGGCACTAAAATGTATGGGGCACTACACGAGGGACACTATAAGGTCTGGGGCACTACAGAGGGACACTACAACGTCTGGGACACTAAAGGGGGCACTATAATGTCTGGGGCACTACAGAGGGACACTATAAAGTCTGGGGCATTACTGGGGGCACTACACGGAACACTATACGTTCTGGGGCACTATAAAGTCTTGAGAACTACTGGGGGGGTCACTATAAGGTCTGGGGTACTAAAGAGGGGCACTAAAATGTCTGGGGCACTATACGGGGGAAACTATAAGGTCTGGGGCATTACAGAGGGACACTATAAGTTTTAGGCACTACAGGAGGACACTACAAGATTTGGGGCACTATAAAGTCTGGGGCACTATAAGGTCTGGGGCAATACAGGGGGAAACTATAAGGTCTGTGTCACTACAGGGGGAAACTATAAGGTCTGGGGCACTACAGGGGGTAACTATATGGTCTGTGTCACTACAGGGGGACACTATAAGGTCTGTGTCACTACAGGGGGAAACTATAAGGTCTGGGGCACTACAGGGGGAAACTATAAGGTCTGTGTCACTACAGGGGGACACTATAAGGTCTGTGTCACTACAGGGGGAAACTATAAGGTCTGTGTCACTACAGAGGGAAACTATAAGGTCTGTGTCACTACAGAGGGAAACTATAAGGTCTGTGTCACTACAGGGGGAAACTATAAGGTCTGTGTCACTACAGGGGGACACTATAAGGTCTGTGTCACTACAGGGGGAAACTATAAGGTCTGGGGCACTATAAGGTCTGTGTCACTACAGGGGGAAACTATAAGGTCTGTGTCACTACAGGGGGAAACTATAAGGTCTGTGTCACTACAGGGGGAAACTATAAGGTCTGTGTCACTACAGGGGGAAACTATAAGGTCTGTGTCACTATAAGGTCTGTGTCACTACAGGGGGCACTATAAGGTCTGTGTCACAACAAGGGGACACTATAAGGTCTGGGGCTTTATAGGGGGGGGGGTAACTATAATGTCTGTGTCACTACAGGGGGACACTATAAGGTCTGTGTCACTACAGGGGGACACTATAAGGTCTGTGTCACTACAGGGGGAAACTATAAGATATGGGGCACTACAGAGAGGCACTATAAAGTCTGGGGCACTACAGGGAGGCACTATAAAGTCTGGGGCACTACAGGGAGGCACTTTAAAGTCTGGGGCACTACAGGGGGGCACTATAAGGTCTGGGGCACTACATGGAACACTATCAGGTTTGGGGCACTATAAGGTCTTGGGCACTACTGGGGGGGTCACTATAAGGTCTAGGGTACTAAAGGTGGGCACTACAATGTATGGGGCACTACACGGGGGAAACTATAATGTCTGGGGCACTAAAGAGGGACACTATAAAGTCTGGGGCATTACTGGGGCACTATAAAGTCTTGAGAACAACTGGGGGGGTCACTATAAGGTCTGGGGTACTAAAGAGGGGCACTAAAATGTCTGGGGCACTACACGGGGGAAACTATAAGGTCTGGGGCATTACAGAGGGACACTATAGACACTATAAGTTTTGGGCACTACAGGGGGACACTACAAGATTTGGGGCACTATAAAGTCTGGGGCACTACTGGGGGCGCTATAAGGTCTGGGGCACTACAGGGGGGGACTATAAGGTCTGGGGCATTACAGGGGGTCACTATAAGTTCTGGGGCACTACTGGGGGGGTCACTATAAGGTCTGGGGTACTAAAGGTGGGCACTAAAATGTATGGGGCACTACACGAGGGACACTATAAGGTCTGGGGCACTACAGAGGGACACTACAACGTCTGGGACACTAAAGGGGGCACTATAATGTCTGGGGCACTACACGAGGGACACTATAATGTCTGGGGCACTACAGAGGGACACTATAAAGTCTGGGGCATTACTGGGGGCACTACACGGAACACTATACGTTCTGGGGCACTATAAAGTCTTGAGAACTACTGGGGGGGTCACTATAAGGTCTGGGGTACTAAAGAGGGGCACTAAAATGTCTGGGGCACTATACGGGGGAAACTATAAGGTCTGGGGCATTACAGAGGGACACTATAAGTTTTAGGCACTACAGGAGGACACTACAAGATTTGGGGCACTATAAAGTCTGGGGCACTACGAGGTCTGGGGCAATACAGGGGGACACTATAAGGTCTGGGGCACTACTGGGAGCGCTATAAGGTCTGGGGCACTACAGGGGGGCACTATAAGGTCTGGGGCATTACAGGGGGTCACTATAAGTTCTGGGGCACTACAGGGGGCACTATAATGTCTGGGGAACTACATGGTGGAAACTATAAAGTCTGGGGCACTACAGAGGGACACTATAAGGTCCGGGGCACTACAGGGGGCACTATAAGGTCTGGGGCACTACAAGTTGTGAGGCACCATTAGGTCTGGGTCACTACATGGAACACTTTAGGGTCTGGGGCACTACAGGGGGTCATTATAATGAGTGGGGCACTAAAGAGAGCACTATAAGATCTGGGGCACTACAGGGGGGCACTGTAAGGACTGGGGGAACTATAGAGGGCATTTTATCTATTAGGAGCACTATAATGGGCATTTTAATTACTGGGGCACTATAAGGGGTATTATAGTTAGTAGGGGAACTATAGGGGATATGACTACTGAGGGCAGTATGAAGGGGACGTAATACTACTGGGTGCTCTATAGGGGTGCACTATAAAGGAGCGCTAGAGATTTGCGTTATTACCACTGGATGCACTATGGTGGGCATTATTATTTGGCACAATATAGGAGCACTACCAATGGGCACACTTGGGGAGCATTATCATTATTGGGGTCACCGTCACTAGTGAGGACACTCGGGGAGAGATTTATTGCTATTGGTAGGACTTTTATATTACTATGGGGGGGGGGGGGGCTATCTGTACGGCACTGTTATGTCTTCAGGATAGTATGTGGGGGTATCGGGGTCACAGCGAGCAGCAGGATAACACTGTGGGGGCTCCAGGTTGAGGGATGATGATAGAAATGTAAGGAAGCTAAGATGTCCGTGTGTCACACTCTGCAGAGACGAGGCGGCTGAGAGAAGTGTCCGGACCGAATGGAGAAGATGAGAGAGAAGATCTATATCAGAGGAGACGTCACCTGGGGGTCCGGAGGGGAGGGGTATGGGCTGCTGTATGTTTGGTGGTCTCCGTGCAGCAACTAAACGATGGGGGCCATTTATCAAACTGGTGTAAAGTAGAACTGGCTTAGTTGCCCATAGCAACCAATCAGATTCCACCTTTCATTTTTCACAGCCCCTCTGGAAAATGAAAGGTGGAATTTGATTGGCTGATATGGGCACCTAAGCCAGTTCTACTTTACACCAGTTTGATTAATGACCCCCCTAAGTCTTTACTGGGGGGGGGATCTTCTGAGACCCCGGCAATGCCCCTGGTGAGCGCAGCTGTTACTGAATGCTGGGAGTAGTAGTCTTCCATTAGGTGGGTTGCTCTGCCGGCAGATCACTGTGGAGCTGCAGATGTCGTCTCTGATGTCCGGACATTTCCTGTTTTTGGATTGTTTCTATTTAAATGTTTTTGTTGTTTGGTTGATAGCGGGGGATTGTCGCCGTGACGACCGTTATTAGGACTCACCGCGCTCCGCCGTAACGGACGTCCACTACGGCGCCACAAAAATCTCTCTACAGGCGTGTACACTTATACAACCGATTATGCTCCATGTAAAATAAAAGATTTTTATAGGTTTTTTTTTTAAATTCCAGAGAGCAGGGACTACATGAAAGGAAAAAAAAAATGTCACTTGCCATTTAACCCCTTCCCGTTGCAGGCATTTTTTGATTTATCATTTTATTTTTTTTTTCTCCCCACCTTCTAAGAAACGGGTCTTCTCACATATCCATACGGGGGCGTGTTCTCTGCGAAACGAGGAATGCTTTTTAATTGCACCGTTTAACCTTCCAGATAACGCACTGAGAAACTGTAAAGAGGAAAATATTATTTTGCAAGTCATATTTTGGGACGAAAACATGAAATTCTACCTTTATTTTTTGTCTCTGTAAAATTCGCACATTATCTTTATTCCGCGGGTCAAGACGATTACAGGAAAACCCCGTTTCTAGAATCTGTGATACAGACTATGGCCTCATGCACACGACCGTTGTTGTGGTCCGCGTCTGAGCCGCGGACCATATTTTGGGGCGCAAAATATGTGGACAACACTCCATGCGCTGTCCGCATCCGTTGCTCCGTTCCGTGGCCCCGCAAAAAAAATAGAGCATGTCCTATTCTTGTCCATTTTGCGAAGAATAGGCATCTCTATAATGGGCCGCGTTTTGTTCCGCAATTCGCGTTGCAGCTTACGTGTTTTGCGGATGCGCGGTTTTCAGACCGCAAAAAAATAACATTTATAATAAATAAATATATTAATAAATGACAACATTTTTTAAAATATTCAAAAGGAGAAGAAAAGATGCGCTGAAGACGCCTGTACTAAAAAATTAGAAAAGCGACTGGTCGGAGGGGTGGGGGATGGTCATGAAGGTTTTTTTTAATTATTTTATACCCAGTTTTCTGGCGATTTGGAGACCCCCTGAAATAACGCTCTTCCCGTTCTGAGTACACAGTTCCCGTTTGGATCTATGCGTCTCCATGGTTACAAGTTATAATCTTTTTTTTTTGTTTTTGTGCCGATTTCTAGAATTAGCGACCTTTCGGTGCAGATCACAGCGGTTTCGTGAACCCCTAGGTAAAAAAAAAAAGGCTTTCTCCACGTCCAGGAGCTCTGCTTGCTGTCAGGGTTTCCAGTCTCTGACAGGAAGCAGAGGTGGCGGGGAGGGGCCGAGCCGCAGTCCTCTCCTGCCAGGCCCCAGTCCCCGGGATGTCGCGCTCGGCGGGCCGGCCTGTGCTGCGGGTGCTCCGGCTCGGCCTGCTCTCCTTCCCCGAGGCCCTGGCGGTGCAGCGGCGCTGTGTGCGGGCGGCTCCGGGCGGGGACGCGCTGCTCCTGTGCGAGCACCCGGCCGTCTACACGGTGGGGATCCGGCGGGGCCCCGGGGAGGAGGAGGAGGCGGCGCGGCTGCGGGCCCTCGGGGCGGACTTCCAGAGCACGGACCGCGGCGGCCTCATCACCTTCCACGGCCCCGGGCAGCTGGTGTGTTACCCGGTGCTCGACCTCCGCCGCCTCCGCCGCTCCCTGCGCAGCTACGTGTCCGGCCTGGAGGGGGCCGTCATCGGCCTGTGCCGGGGGCTGGGGCTGGAGGCGAGCCGGGCCCCGGAGACCGGAGTCTGGGTGCGGGACAGCAAGATCTGCGCCATTGGTGAGGAGGAGGACAACGCTCATCATGTCAGGGGGAGGGGACTACAGCTCTCATAATCTCAGAGTCCGGGGGAGGGGACTGCAACTCTCATCATCTCAGAGCCCGGGGGAGGGGACTGCAACTCTCATCATGTCAGAGCCCGTGGAAGGGGACTGCAACTCTCATCATGTCAGAGCCGGGGGGAGGGGACTGCAACTCTCATCATGTCAGAGCCCGTGGAAGGGGACTGCAACTCTCATTATGTCAGAGCCCTGGGAGAGCATGGAGGGGACTACTAGTCTCATCATGTCAGATCCCCGGAGGGTGCATGGAGGGGACTGCAGCTCTCATCATCTCAGAGCCCGGGGGAGGGGACTGCAACTCTCATCATCTCAGAGCCCGGGGGAAGGGGACTACTAGTCTCATCGTGTCAGGGGAAGGGGACTGCAACTCTCATCATGTCAGAGCCCGGGGGAAGGGGACTGCAACTCTCATCATCTCAAAGCCCGGAGGAGCATGGAGGGGACTACTAGTCTCATCATGTCAGAGCCGGGGGGAGGGGACTGCAACTCTCATCATGTCAGAGCCGGGGGGGAGGGGACTGCAGCTCTCATCATCTCAGAGCCTGGGGGAGGGGACTGCAACTCTCATCATCTCAGAGCCCGGGGGAAGGGGACTACTAGTCTCATCGTGTCAGAGCCAGGGGAAGGGGACTGCAACTCTCATCATGTCAGAGCCCGGGGGAAGGGGACTGCAACTCTCATCATCTCAAAGCCCGGGGGAGCATAGAGGGGACTACTAGTCTCATCATGTCAGAGCCGAGGGGAGGGGACTGCAACTCTCATCATGTCAGAGCCGGGGGGAGGGGACTGCAACTCTCATCATGTCAGAGCCGGGGGGAGGGGACTGCAACTCTCATCATGTCAGAGCCGGGGGAGGGGACTGCAACTCTCATCATGTCAGAGCCGGGGGAGGGGACTGCAACTCTCATCAAGTCAGAGCCGGGGGGAGGGGACTGCAACTCTCATCATGTCAGAGCCGGGGGGAGGGGACTGCAACTCTCATCAAGTCAGAGCCCAGGGGAAGGGGACTACTAGTCTCATCGTGTCAGAGCCGGGGGTAGGGGACTGCAACTTTCATCATCTCAGAGCCCAGGGGAGGGGACTGCAACTCTCATCATGTCAGAGCCGGGGGGAAGGGGACTGCAACTGTCATCATGTCAGGGGAAGGGGACTGCAACTCTCATCATCTCAGAGCCCGGGGGAAGGGGACTACTAGTCTCATCGTGTCAGAGCCGGGGAAAGGGGACTGCGACTCTCATCATCTCAGAGCCAGGGGGAAGCATAGAGGGGACTACTAGTCTCATCATGACAGAGCCCTGGGGTGCGTGGAGGGGACTACTAGTCTGATCATGTCAGACCCTGGGGGGAGGGAACTACAACTTTCATCATGTCAGAACCTCGCTGGAGGGGACTACTATTCACATCATTTCAGTCCCCAGAGGAGGGGACAACTAGTCTCATCATGTCAGACCCTGAAAGGAGGGGACTGCAACTCTCATCAGCATCCAGAGGTGGAGTATTATATTTATCTCCCGGTCACCTGCCTTCAGAGGATGTAACCTGGGGAAACTACAACTCTCAGCATGACGTAACAGCCTTCAGCATGCTGGAAGTCTCTGTGGATGGTGGGAGTTATAGTCTGACGGTGTGCTTCTGTTTCCTCGCAGGCGTGCACTGCTCCCGCTACATCACCCACCACGGCCTCGCCCTCAACTGCAACACCGACCTCTCCTGGTTCCACCATATTGTGCCCTGTGGGATTGTGGGTAAGGGCGTGACCTCGCTGAGCACTGAGCTAGGCCGGGACGTCACCGTGGAGGAGGTCATCCCCCCGTTTTTGGAAGCTTTCCAGGAGGAATTCGGATGCACCGTGGAATATACGGACTCTGGTCACATGACGGCGCCGGGGGCGACGTAGGATTATAACATTATAACGCATGGACTTCTGTCATTAAATGGGCGCGTCTCTGGTCTTCAGTTCTGCACCTCTGTGTCGGCCATGTTGGCGTTTCTAGGGGAAGGGACTACAAGTCTCAGCGTGGAGGAGCCGGGGATTGCAGGCGTAGGAGGACCACCCACCTAAAGGTCCCTCTGAGCTAGAGGGGCCCAGGACCCTGTGCCCGGACCACTGCTGAGCTCCCCGGGTCACCTAGAACTAGGAACCTGAGGGCCACAAATCCCCCCCCCACCCATGGCCGTTAGGAGGGGCGTCCCATAAGGTCACCGCTCCCTTATCATGTGACGTCAGGACTCTTTACAGTGTCTGTGCTGAGAGTTTGTTACAATGTATCAGTCTGCACTCCATAGGATATTTTTGACGAAATGATCAGGTCTGTGGTCCATTCATTGGTGCTAGTAAAGGGGGCGAGGCTGTGACAACCTCTCCATTCTGATGAAGCAAAGGCAGGTTGTCACTATGTGGAGTAGATGTAGAGACCATGTAAGGGGCTGCACGGCTGGGATTACGTCACATTGGAGCAGATCTTCTCCGTACTGAAGTGGACGACTTATGTCACCCAAGAAGAGACGAGGGTTTTACTGCGTGACGGGAGTAATAGAGGAACAGTCACCATCCGTAGCTCTGTATATGGAGGGACACATTGTATTCTCTGCTCTTCATCTCGCAGTCGGAGTCCTGTCCATGGAGTTACGGAGGGATCGGGCGAGAACACGTGAAGTTTATCATGTCCCAGTGATCACGTGTGAGGTCAGGACGAGCGGTACATGAGAGGTTACTGCGAGACGCTGAGAAAACAGAGGGTCCGGTTCTGTACTTATAATGTGAGTTCAGCGAGCGCAAAGGTGGTGGTCACTACATGCAGATTATACAGCCACCACTAGAGGGAGCTCACTACATACAGATTATACAGCCACCACTAGAGAAAGCTCACTACATACAGATTATACAGCCACCACTAGGGGGAGCTCACTGCATACAGATTATACAGCCACCACTAGAGGGAGCTCGCAACATACAGATTATACAGCCACCACTAGAGGGAGCTCACTACATACAGATTATACAGCCACCACTAGAGGGAGCTCACTACATACAGATTATACAGTCAACACTAGAGGGAGCTCACTACATACAGATTATACAGCCACCACTAGAGGGAGATCACTACATACAGATTATACAGCCACCACTAGAGGGAGCTCACTACATACAGATTATACAGCCACCACTAGGAGATAACTACATACAGATTATACAGCCACCACTAGGGGGATCTAACTACATACAGATTATACAGCCACCACTAGAGGGAGCACACTACATACAGGTTATACAGCCACCCCTAGAGGGAGCTTACTACATACATATTATACTGCCACCACTACAGGGAGCTCACTACATACAGATTATACAGCCACCACTAGAGGGAGCTCACTACATACAGATTATACAGCCACCTCTAGGGGGAGCTCACTACATACAGATTACACAGCCACCACTACAGGGAGCTCACTACATACAGATTATACAGCCACTACTAGAGGGAGCTCACTACATACAGATTATACAGCCACCTCTAGGGGGAGCTCACTACATACAGATTGTACAGCCACCACTAAAGGGAGCTCACTACATACAGATTATACAGCCACAAGTAGAGGGAGCTCACTACATACAGATTTATACAGCCACCACTAGAGGGAGCTCACTACATACAGATTATACAGTCACCACTAGGGGGAGCTCACTACATACAGATTTATACAGCCACCACTAGAGGGAGTTTACTACACACAGATTATACAGTCACCATTAGAGGGAGCTCACTACATACAGATTATTCAGCCACCACTAGAGGGAGCTCACTACATACAGATTATACAGCCACCACTAGAGGGAGCTCACTACGTACAGATTATACAACCACCACTAGGGGGAACTCACTACATACAGATTATTCAGCCACCACTAGAGGGAGCTCACTACATACAGATTATACAGTTACCACTAGGAGTAGCTCACTACATACAGATTATACAGCCACCACCAGAGGGAGCTCACTACATTCAGATTATACAGTCACCACTAGGGGGAGCTCACAACATACAGAATATGCAGCCACTGCTAGGGGGAGCTCACTACATACAGATTATACAGCCATTACTAGGGGGAGCTCACTACATACAGATTATACAGCCACCACTAGAGGGAGCTCACTACATACAGATCATACAGCCACCACTAGGGGGAGCTCATTACATACAGATTATACAGCCACCACTAGAGGGAGCTCACTGCATACAGATCATACAGCCACCACTAGGGGGAACTCACTACATACAGATTATTCATCCACCTCTAGGGAAGCTCACTACACACAGATTATACAGCCACCACTAGAGGGAGCTCACTACATACAGATTATACAGCCACCACTAGAGGGAGCTCACTACATACAGATTATACAGCCACCACTAGGGGAGCTCACTACATACAGATTATACAGCCACCACTAGGGGAGCTCGCTGCATACAGATCATACAGCCACCACTAGAGGGAGCTCACTACATACAGATTATACAGCCACCACTAGAGGGAGCTCACTACATACAGATTATACAGCCACCACTAGAGGGTGCTCACTGCATACAGATTATACAGCCACCACTAGGGGGAGCTCAGTACATACAGATTATACAGCCACCACTATGGGGAGCTCACTACATACAGATTATACAGCCACCAATAGAGGGAGCTCCCTACATACAGATTATGCAGCCACTACTAGAGGAAGCTCACTACATACAGAATATACAGCCACCACTAGGGGAAGCTCACTGCATACAGATTATACAGCCACCACTAGAGGGAGCTCACTACATACAGATTATACAGCCACCACTAGGGGGAGCTCACTACATACAGATTATACAGCCACCACCAGAGGGAGCTCACTACATACTGATTATACAGCCACCACTAGAGGGAGCTCACTACATACAGATTATACAGCCACCACTAGAGGGAGCTCACTACATACAGATTATACAGCCACCACTAGAGGGAGCTCACTGCATACAGATTATACAGCCACCACTAGAGGGAGCTCACTACATACAGATTATACAGCCACCACTAGAGGGAGCTCACTACATACAGATTATACAGCCACCACTAGAGGGAGCTCACTACATACAGATTATACAGCCACCACTAGAGGGAGCTCACTGCATACAGATTATACAGCCACCACTAGAGGGAGCTCACTACATACAGATTATACAGCCACCACTAGAGGGAGCTCACTACATACAGATTATACAGCCACCACTAGAGGGAGCTCACTACATACAGATTATACAGCCACCACTAGAGGGAGCTCACTACATACAGATTATACAGCCACCACTAGAGGGAGCTCACTACATACAGATTATACAGCCACCACTAGAGGGAGCTCACTACATACAGATTATACAGCCACCACTAGAGGGAGCTCACTACATACAGATTATACAGCCACCACTAGAGGGAGCTCACTACATACAGATTATACAGCCACCACTAGAGGGAGCTCACTACATACAGATTATACAGCCACCACTAGAGGGAGCTCACTACATACAGATTATACAGCCACCACTAGAGGGAGCTCACTACATACAGATTATACAGCCACCACTAGAGGGAGCTCACTACATACAGATTATACAGCCACCACTAGAGGGAGCTCACTACATACAGATTATACAGCCACCACTAGGGGAGCTCACTACATACAGATTATACAGCCACCACTAGAGGGAGCTCACTACATACAGATTATACAGCCACCACTAGAGGAGCTCACTACATACAGATTATACAGCCACCACTAGAGGGAGCTCACTACATACAGATTATACAGCCACCACTAGAGGGAGCTCACTGCATACAGATTATACAGTCACCACTAGAGGGAGCTCACTAACAGATTATACAGTCACCACTAGGGGGAGCTCACTACATACAGATTATACAGCCACCACTAGAGGGAGCTCACTACATACAGATTATACAGCCGCCACTAGAGGGAGCTCACTACATACAGATTATACAGCCACCACTAGAGGGAGCTCGCTGCATACAGATCATACAGCCACCACTAGGGGGAGCTCACTACATACAGATCATACAGCCACCACTAGAGGGAGCTCACTACATACAGATTATGCAGCCACCACTAGAGGGAGCTCACTACATACAGACTATACAGCCACCACTAGAGGGAGCTCGCTGCATACAGATCATACAGCCACCACTAGGGGGAGCTCACTACATACAGATTATACAGCCACCACTAGAGGGAGCTTACTACATACAGATTATACAGCCGCCACTAGAGGGAGCTCACTACATACAGATTATACAGCCACCACTAGAGGGAGCTCGCTGCATACAGATCATACAGCCACCACTAGAGGGAGCTCGCTGCATACAGATCATACAGCCACCACTAGAGGGAGCTCACTACATACAGATTATACAGCCACCACTAGAGGGAGCTTGCTGCATACAGATCATACAGCCACCACTAGGGGGAGCTCACTACATACAGATTATACAGCCACCACTAGAGGGAGCTCACTACATACAGATTATACAGCCACCACTAGGGGGAGCTCACTACATACAGATTGTACTTTTATTATTATGATATTACTTCTATTATACTGTTATGACAGTATCTCGGTAAGTACGTTTTTCAGCTGAATTTTGGCTCGGCAGCCAAGTCCTTTCTGCCTCCCATACATCTCAATGGAAGGCGGCAGCACTGAGGATCACGGAGCGACGTCTGAAAGCTATGGTCACGCAAGAACGGAAATGTCCTTTCTCGGCGGAACTGCAGCTATAAGCCACTGCAACACCCGCGCCAAAATTCAGCTGAGAAAGCCCACCTGTACATGTCCCCTTAAGCTACTTTTCCACACGCGTTTTGGCTTTCGGTTTGTGAGATCCGTCATGGGCTCTCAGGAGCGGTCCAGAACGGATCAGTTTTGCCCTAATTCAATCTGAATGGAAAAGGATCCGCTCAGAGTGCATCGGTTTGTCTTCGTTCAGTCTCCATTTCGCTCTGGAGGCGGCCTGCAGCGTTTTCCTGTCCGCCTGACGAAGCGGAGCCAAACGCATCCGTCCCCTTTGACTTGCATTGTGTGCCAGGACGGATCCGTTTTCTCTGACACAATAGAAAACGGATGCATCATGACTATAGAAGACATAATTCAACAGGATCCGTTCATGACGGATGCATGCGGTTGTATTATTGTAACGGAAGCGTTTTTGCAGATCCATGATGGATCCGCAAAAAACGCTAGTGTGAAAGTAGCCTTAGGGCTCGTTCACACGAACGTTTTTTGCTTTCTGTATACGGGCCGTTTTTTTTGTGTTCCGTATACGGAACCATTCATTTCAAGGGGTCCGCAAAAAAAACGGAATGTAGTCCGTATGCATTCCTTTTCCGTTCTGCAACATTTTGAGTCAGGTCCTATTGTCCGCAAATCATGTTCAGTGGCTCCATTCAAGCCAATGGGTCCGTAAAAAAATGGCTTGCATACGGATCACATGTCCGTATGTCATCCGTTTTTTGCGGAGCTATGCTGTAGAAATGCTATGCCTAGCCATAAAAAAAACGTCCGTCTGTCCGTGTGGTGTGAATGTAGCCTCAGAGTCACAGGACACAGTTGAGGGCCCCACAGTAGTCATGGTAGGTACCCTACGCTGGTTGTAATGATGGGGCCACACAAGAATAGGGAGAAGCCAAGTAACCCCTGATGGGTGGACTTTGATATTACAGCAGCCTGTATTCTGCACTCCCACCCCCCAGTATTATTGGGTCCCTATTATATTGGGAAGTGGCTTCAAAGTGAGGGCCGGTCACAGGAGGAGAGTGCTGTGGGCGAGAGTCAGGGGAGGTGCAGCTGAGAGAGGGGAAGGGACGGACTGAGAGTGCTGGGAGTGGAGCGTGCACTCAGGTGGAGCTGTCTCACAGCATCGCATCACCCTCAGGGAGGTGCAGAATTCTGCATCGGTCTCCTAGAACAGAGAAGAATCTGCTGACTGCACCCACCGCCCGGAGACTTCCTGAGGATGACGAGGGATCAAAGTAAGACATGAAAGGGGGCACTGAGTGATTTCTACAGCTGGGACCCCAACCAGTCACTAAAACCAGGGGCCCCCATTCTAGGACTGCAGTGCATGTTCTGTGGGTGGTGGTCTCAGCTCTGGGGTCACTAATACATTGGGGTCCAAACCCAACCAGTGTATCCGCAGGTAATGCTGGGACTTGTAGGATCCCTGTTATGTATTATTGGATATATCTGTTCCTGGGAAAGCTGGGTGTCAACCAGTATGTTACCGCTCCCACCGCCTTCTCCAGGGCTTAGCTATATAGTGCTCCACCATTCAGGACTGTGGGAAAGCTGGGTGACAACCAGTATGTTACAGCTCCCACCGCCTTCTCCAGGGCTTAGCTATATAGTCCTCCACTATTCAGGACTCTGGGAAAGCTGGGTGACAACCAGTATGTTACAGCTCCCACCGCCTTCTCCAGGGCTTAGCTATATAGTCCTCCACCATTCAGGACTGTGGGAAAGCTGGGTGACAACCAGTTTGTTACAGCTCCCACCGCCTTCTCCAGGGCTTAGCTATATAGTCCTCCACCATTCAGGACTCTGGGAAAGCTGGGTGACAACCAGTATGTAACCGCTCCCACCGTCTTCTCCAGGGCTTAGCTATATAGTCTTCCACCATTCAGGACTCTGGGAAAGCTGGGTGACAACCAGTATGTTACAGCTCCCACCGCCTTCTCCAGGGCTTAGTTATGTAGTCCTCCACCATTCAGGACACTGGGAAAGCTGGGTGACAACCAGTATGTTACTGCTCCCACTGCCTTCTCCAGGGCTTAGTTATGAAGTCCTCCACCATTCAGGACACTGGGAAAGCTGGGTGACAACCAGTATATTACCGCTCCCACCGCCTTCTCCAGGGCTTAGCTATGTAGTCCTCCACCATTCAGGACTCTGGGAAAGCTGGGTGACAACCAGTATGTTACAGCTCCCACCGCCTTCTCCAGGGCTTAGCTATATAGTCCCCCACCATTCAGGACTCTGGGAAAGCTGGGTGACAACCAGTATGTTACAGCTCCCACCGCCTTCTCCAGGGCTTAGCTATATAGTCCTCCACCTTTCAGGACTCTGGGAAAGCTGGGTGACAACCAGTATGTTACTGCTCCCACCGCCTTCTCCAGGGCTTAGTTATGAAGTCCTCCACCATTCAGGACACTGGGAAAGCTGGGTGACAACCAGTATGTTACAGCTCCCACCGCCTTCTCCAGGGCTTAGTTATGTAGTCCTCCACCATTCAGGACTCTGGGAAAGCTGGGTGACAACCAGTATGTTACCGCTCCCACCGCCTTCTCCAGGGCTTAACTATATAGTCCTCCACCATTCGGGACTCTGGAAAAGCTGGGTGACAACCAGTATGTTACCGCTCCCACCGCCTTCTCCAGGGCTTAGTTATGTTGTCCTCCACCATTCAGGACTCTGGGAAAGCTGGATGACAACCAGTATGTTACAGTTCCCATCGCCTTCTCCAGGGCTTAGCTATATAATCCTCCACCATTCAGGACTCTGGGAAAGCTGGGTGACAACCAGTATGTTACCGCTCCCACTGCCTTCTCCAGGGCTTAGTTATGAAGTCCTCCACCATTCAGGACTCTGGGAAAGCTGGGTAACAACCAGTTTGTTACAGCTCCCATCGCCTTCTCCAGGGCTTAGCTATTTAGTCCTCCACCATTCAGGACTCTGGGAAAGCTGGGTGACAACCAGTATGTTACCGCTCCCACTGTCTTCTCCAGGGCTTAGCTATATAGTCTTCCACCATTCAGGAATCTGGGAAAGCTGGGTGACAACCAGTATGTTACAGCTCCCACCGTCTTCTCCAGGGCTTAGCTATATAGTCTTCCACCATTCAGGACTCTGGGAAAGCTGGGTGACAACCAGTATGTTACTGCTCCCACCGCCTTCTCCAGGGCTTAGTTATGAAGTTCTCCACCATTCAGGACACTGGGAAAGCTGGGTGACAACCAGTATGTTACAGCTCCCACCGCCTTCTCCAGGGCTTAGTTATGTAGTCCTCCACCATTCAGGACACTGGGAAAGCTGGGTGACAACCAGTATGTTACCGCTCCCACCGTCTTCTCCATTTAGTCCTCCACCATTCAGGATTCCGGGAAAGCTGGCTGGTAGCCCTCGGGTGAGTTTTACTGATGACACGTTGATTATCACCCTTCTTTCTTAGGGACTGATAGAACCAGGACTTCTGGCTGTGATCTGCTTATATTTGGTTGTGGTATTCCACTCATTCTCCTCAGTCTATAAATGTCTTGTAATTAGCAGCAGCAGAACTCCTGAGCTCCACATCCTACAAGTATTTGCCTGCGAGGAGAGCGGATCCCCCCGACTGGTTGTTACTTGTAGAGGAACCTCATACCTGGCACTAATACTCCAGGCAGAGTGGGAGTCGTTGTCACTTCTGCTGACCGCAGGGTGAGGAGATCAGTCACAGTAAGGTTATATCATCTTATTACAGTGGGACTTCACTCCTATGTGTATTCTCAGCATATCATGTCTGCCAGCTCCTCACATCTTTCAGACCTTTCACCTCTCTTGCTTCCCCCAGCATTTTTCCTCTCTGAGCTCCTCACCTCTTCCATATTCTCTATATTTCCAACTTCTCACCTCTTCTAGCTCCTCACCTCTCCTAGCTCCTGAAGCCTCTCTTCGCTCCTGAAGCCTCTCTTTGCTCCTGAAGCCTCTCTTCGCTCCTCACCTCTCCTAGCTCCTGAAGCCTCTCTTCGCTCCTCACCTCTCCTAGATCCTGAAGCCTCTCTTTGCTCCTCACCTCTCCTAGCTCCTGAAGCCTTTCTTCGCTCTTCACCTCTTCTAGCTCCTGAAGCCTCTCTTCGCTCCTCACATCTCCTAACTCCTGAAGCCTCTCTTTGCTCCTCACCTCTTCTAGCTCCTGAAGCCTCTCTTTGCTCCTCACCTCTTCTAGCTCCTGAAGCCTCTCTTCGCTCCTCACCTCTCCTAGGTCCTGAAGCCTCTCTGCTCCTCACCTCTCCTAGATCCTGAAGCCTCTCTTTGCTCCTCACCTCTCCTAGCTCCTGAAGCCTCTCTTTGCTTTTCTCATCTTCTAGACCCTCACCTCTTCTAGCTCCTGAAGCCTCTCTTTGCTCCTCACCTCTCCTAGCTCCTGAAGCCTCTCTTTGCTTTTCTCATCTTCTAGACCCTCACCTCTTCTAGCTCCTGAAGCCTCTCTTTGCTTTTCTCATCTTCTAGATCCTCACCTCTTCTAGCTCCTGAAGCCTCTCTTTGCTCTTCTCATCTTCTAGATCCTCACCTCTTCTAGCTCCTGAAGCCTCTCTTCGCTCCTCACCTCTTCTAGCTCCTGAAGCCTCTCTTCGCTCCTCACCTCTTCTAGCTCCTGAAGCCTCTCTTCGCTCCTCACCTCTTCTAGCTCCTGAAGCCTCTCTTCGCTCCTCACCTCTCCTAGCTCCTGAAGCCTCTCTGCTCCTCACCTCTTCTAGCTCCTGAAGCCTCTCTTTGCTCTTCTCATCTTCTAGATCCTCACCTCTTCTAGCTCCTGAAGCCTCTCTTCGCTCCTCACCTCTTCTAGCTCCTGAAGCCTCTCTTCGCTCCTTACCTCTTCTAGCTCCTGAAGCCTCGCTTCGCTCCTCACCTCTCCTAGCTCCTGAAGCCTCTCTTTGCTCTTCTCATCTTCTAGCTTCTCACCTCTCCTAGCTCCTGAAGCCTCTCTTTGCTCCTCACCTCTTCTAGCTCCTGAAGCCTCTCTTCGCTCCTCACCTCTTCTAGCTTCTGAAGCCTCTCTTTGCTCCTCACCTCTTCTAGCTCCTGAAGCCTCTCTTTGCTTTTCTCATCTTCTAGATCCTCACCTCTTCTAGCTCCTGAAGCCTCTCTTCGCTCCTCACCTCTTCTAGCTCCTGAAGCCTCTCTTCGCTCTTCACCTCTTCTAGCTCCTGAAGCCTCTATTCGCTCTTCACCTCTTCTAGCTCCTGAATCCTCTCTTCGCTCCTCACCTCTTCTAGCTCCTGAAGCCTCTCTTCGCTCTTCACCTCTTCTAGCTCCTGAATCCTCTCTTCGCTCCTCACCTCTTCTAGCTCCTGAATCCTCTCTTCGCTCCTCACCTCTTCTAGCTCCTGAATCCTCTCTTCGCTCCTCACCTCTGCTAGCTCCTGAAGCCTCTCTTTGCTCCTCACCTCTTCTAGCTCCTGAAGCCTCTCTTTGCTCTTCTCATCTTCTAGCTCCTGAAGCCTCTCTTTGCTCCTCACCTCTTCTAGCTTCTGAAGCCTCTCTTTGCTCCTCACCTCTTCTAGCTCCTGAAGCCTCTCTTTGCTTTTCTCATCTTCTAGATCCTCACCTCTTCTAGCTCCTGAAGCCTCTCTTCGCTCCTCACCTCTTCTAGCTCCTGAAGCCGCTCTTCGCTCTTCACCTCTTCTAGCTCCTGAAGCCTCTCTTCGCTCCTCACCTCTTCTAGCTCCTGAAGCCTCTCTTCGCTCTTCTCACCTCTTCTAGCTCCTGAAGCCTCTCTTTGCTCTTCTCATCTTCTAGCTCCTGAAGCCTCTCTTCGCTCCTCACCTCTTCTAGCTTCTGAAGCCTCTCTTTGCTCCTCACCTCTTCCTAGCTCCTGAAGCCTCTCTTTGCTTTTCTCATCTTCTAGATCCTCACCTCTTCTAGCTCCTGAAGCCTCTCTTCGCTCCTCACCTCTTCTAGCTCCTGAAGCCTCTCTTCGCTCTTCACCTCTTCTAGCTCCTGAAGCCTCTCTTCGCTCCTCACCTCTTCTAGCTCCTGAAGCCTCTCTTCGCTCCTCACCTCTTCTAGCTCCTGAAGCCCTCTTCGCTCCTCACCTCTTCTAGCTCCTGAAGCCTCTCTGCTCCTCACCTCTTCTAGCTCCTGAAGCCTCTCTTTGCTCCTCACCTCTTCTAGCTCCTGAAGCCTCTCTTGCTCCTCACCTCTCTCTAGCTCCTGAAGCCTCTCTTTGCTTCTTCTCATCTTCTAGACCTCTCACCTCTTCTAGCTCCTGAAGCCTCTCTTTGCTCTTCTCATCTTCTAGATCCTCACCTCTTCTAGCTCCTGAAGCCTCTCTTCGCTCCTCACCCTCTTCTAGCTCCTGAAGCCTCTCTTCGCTCTTCACCTCTTCTAGCTCCTGAAGCCTCTCTTCGCTCCTCTCACCTCTTCTAGCTCCTGAAGCCTCTCTTCGCTCTTCTCACCTCTTCTAGCTCCTGAGCCTCTCTTTGCTCTTCTCATCTTCTAGCTCCTGAAGCCTCTCTTCGCTCCTCACCTCTTCTAGCTTCTGAAGCCTCTCTTGTTTCTGCTCACCTCTTCGTCGCTCACTCTGCTAGCCCACAATCTCTTTTGCTTCTCCTCATCTCTCTAGATCCTCTACCTCTCTTAGCTCCTGAAGCCTCTCCTTGCTCCTCACTCTTCACTGCAGCTCCTGAAGCCTCTCTTCCAACTCTTCACACTCTTGCTAGCTCACTGAAGGCCTCTCTTTGCTCTCTTCCTGATCCTCACTCTTCTAGCTCCCTGAAGCCTCTCTTCCGCTCTCCTCACCTCTTCTAGCTCCCAGAAGCCTCTTGCTCTTCACCTTCTTAGCTCCTGGAAGCCTCTCTTCGCTCACCTCACCTCTTCTAGCTCCTGAAGCCTCTCTTCGCTCTTCTCACCTCTTCTAGCTCCTGAAGCCTCTCTTTGCTCTTCTCATCTTCTAGCTCCTGAAGCCTCTCTTCGCTCCTCACCTCTTCTAGCTTCTGAAGCCTCTCTTTGCTCCTCACCTCTTCTAGCTCCTGAAGCCTCTCTTTGCTTTTCTCATCTTCTAGATCCTCACCTCTTCTAGCTCCTGAAGCCTCTCTTCGCTCCTCACCTCTTCTAGCTCTTGAAGCCTCTCTTCGCTCCTCACCTCTTCTAGCTCCTGAAGCCTCTCTTCGCTCCTCACCTCTTCTAGCTCCTGAAGCCTCTCTTCGCTCCTCACCTCTTCTAGCTCCTGAAGCCGCTCTTCGCTCCTCACCTCTTCTAGCTCCTGAAGCCTCTCTGCTCATCACCTCTTCTAGCTCCTGAAGCCTCTCTTTGCTCCTCACCTCTCCTAGCTCCTGAAGCCTCTCTTTGCTCCTCACCTCTCCTAGCTCCTGAAGCCTCTCTTTGCTTTTCTCATCTTCTAGACCCTCACCTCTTCTAGCTCCTGAAGCCTCTCTTTGCTTTTCTCATCTTCTAGATCCTCACCTCTTCTAGCTCCTGAAGCCTCTCTTCGCTCCTCACCTCTTCTAGCTCCTGAAGCCGCTCTTCGCTCTTCACCTCTTCTAGCTCCTGAAGCCTCTCTTCGCTCCTCACCTCTTCTAGCTCCTGAAGCCTCTCTTCGCTCTTCTCACCTCTTCTAGCTCCTGAAGCCTCTCTTTGCTCTTCTCATCTTCTAGCTCCTGAAGCCTCTCTTCGCTCCTCACCTCTTCTAGCTTCTGAAGCCTCTCTTTGCTCCTCACCTCTTCTAGCTCCTGAAGCCTCTCTTTGCTTTTCTCATCTTCTAGATCCTCACCTCTTCTAGCTCCTGAAGCCTCTCTTCGCTCCTCACCTCTTCTAGCTCCTGAAGCCGCTCTTCGCTCTTCACCTCTTCTAGCTCCTGAAGCCTCTCTTCGCTCCTCACCTCTTCTAGCTCCTGAAGCCTCTCTTCGCTCTTCTCACCTCTTCTAGCTCCTGAAGCCTCTCTTTGCTCTTCTCATCTTCTAGCTCCTGAAGCCTCTCTTCGCTCCTCACCTCTTCTAGCTTCTGAAGCCTCTCTTTGCTCCTCACCTCTTCTAGCTCCTGAAGCCTCTCTTTGCTTTTCTCATCTTCTAGATCCTCACCTCTTCTAGCTCCTGAAGCCTCTCTTCGCTCCTCACCTCTTCTAGCTCCTGAAGCCTCTCTTCGCTCCTCACCTCTTCTAGCTCCTGAAGCCTCTCTTCGCTCCTCACCTCTTCTAGCTCCTGAAGCCTCTCTTCGCTCCTCACCTCTTCTAGCTCCTGAAGCCTCTCTTCGCTCCTCACCTCTTCTAGCTCCTGAAGCCGCTCTTCGCTCCTCACCTCTTCTAGCTCCTGAAGCCTCTCTTCGCTCTTCACCTCTTCTAGCTCCTGAAGCCGCTCTTCGCTCCTCACCTCTTCTAGCTCCTGAAGCCTCTCTTTGCTCCTCACCTCTACTAGCTCCTGAAGCCTCTCTTTGCTCCTCACCTCTTCTAGCTCCTGAAGCCTCTCTTTGCTCCTCACCTCTTCTAGCTCCTGAAGCCTCTCTTTGCTTTTCTCATCTTTTAGATCATCACCTCTTCTAGCTCCTGAAGCCTCTCTTCGCTCCTCACCTCTTCTAGCTCCTGAAGCCTCTCTTCGCTCTTCACCTCTTCTAGCTCCTGAAGCCGCTCTTCGCTCCTCACCTCTTCTAGCTCCTGAAGCCTCTCTTTGCTCCTCACCTCTACTAGCTCCTGAAGCCTCTCTTTGCTCCTCACCTCTTCTAGCTCCTGAAGCCTCTCTTTGCTCCTCACCTCTTCTAGCTCCTGAAGCCTCTCTTTGCTTTTCTCATCTTTTAGATCATCACCTCTTCTAGCTCCTGAAGCCTCTCTTCGCTCCTCACCTCTTCTAGCTCCTCACCTCTTCTAGCTCCTGAATCCTCTCTTCGCTCCTCACCTCTTCTAGCTCCTGAAGCCTCTCTTTGCTCCTCACCTCTTCTAGCTCCTGAAGCCTCTCTTTGCTTTTCTCATCTTTTAGATCATCACCTCTTCTAGCTCCTGAAGCCTCTTTTCGCTCCTCACCTCTTCTAGCTCCTGAAGCATCTCTTCGCTCCTCACCTCTTCTAGCTCCGGAAGCCTCTCTTCGCTCCTCACCTCTTCTAGCTCCGGAAGCCTCTCTTTGCTCCTCACCTCTTCTAGCTCCCGAAGCCTCTCTTCGCTCCTCACCTCTTCTAGCTCCTGAAGCCGCTCTTCGCTCCTCACCTCTTCTAGCTCCGGAAGCCTCTCTTTGCTCCTCACCTCTTCTAGCTCCTGAAGCCTCTCTTTGCTCTTCTCATTTTCTAGCTCCTGAAGCCTCTCTTCGCTCTTCACCTCTTCTAGCTCCTGAAGCCTCTCTTCGCTCCTCACCTCTCCTAGATCCTGAAGCCTCTCTTTGCTCTTCTCATCTTCGAGCTCCTGAAGCCTCTCTTTGCTCC
The DNA here is from genome assembly GCA_033119425.1 of Bufotes viridis. Classification (NCBI taxonomy): domain Eukaryota; kingdom Metazoa; phylum Chordata; class Amphibia; order Anura; family Bufonidae; genus Bufotes; species Bufotes viridis. The sequence continues at coordinate 500,416,895 of CM065591.1, forward strand.
TCACCTCTTCTAGCTCCTGAAGCCTCTCTTTGCTCCTCACCTCTCCTAGATCCTGAAGCCTCTCTTTGCTCCTCACCTCTCCTAGCTCCTGAAGCCTCTCTTTGCTCTTCTCATCTTCTAGCTCCTGAAGCCTCTCTTTGCTCTTCTCATCTTCGAGCTCCTGGTATATACCAGATAAAAGCAACTCTCAGACATCTATTTTCAGGTAATCCCTTATACAAATGGTTCCAAACATCTCTCAGCATCCACCTAGAGCTTTTTCCTGTACCAGATGCCTCTGACAATACTGAAACATTTTCTAGATCTCTGCAGCTCCCATTCGACATCTCCCGATTCTGTCTCTGATATCTCTCAATTTCTTCCGTCTCTCAACTTTGAAGATCGCTCAATATCCTCAAGCTTTCAGCCTCCGAAATCTCTCAGCTTCCCTTGTCTCCTTGCCCTAGCAAATATGTTCTGGCATTATCCAGCATCCAGCATTTCCCAGGTCTCAGGAGCTCCTGACATCTTAGAACCCCATGGATCTGGCAAATTAAAGGAGTTTTCCGGTAAATCTCTATAGCCTTCATGTTTGTTCCTCACCATTGTACAGATATTTTCTTGTTGTCAGTGAATGTGAACACATATTTACAGGCAGAGAGGCAGTAAACCTGTGCACAGCAACAATGTATCAGTCACTCTAGTCTAGACAATACTCTGTGAGCTAAACACATCAGCAGCCCCTGCACAAACCTCTAGTTGGGTACAATGTATCAGTCTGGAGTCAAGGCTGTTTAGCTCACAGAGCATTGTTCAGATTGAATACAGTCATATCCACTTTTCATCTAGAAGTGTTCTCATTTGCCGAAAGCAAACAGAGATCTTGAAAATGGTTTGTGGAGAAGCTTTGGTGATGCCACCACCACAAGAAGAACATTTCTTCCTGGGATTTATGAGACATGCGGCTCTGTAGATGCAGTGGTTGTTCCTCCAGGAAGCGGCAGGTGCTGCCTCGGATGTAAAACTTTCAGGGATTTTCTTATCTCTGTCAGGATGGTGGAACGCTCCATTGTTTCTAGGAGGAAAAGCTCTGCCCCATGGTCTCCTCACACCATCTGCAGCATCAGACCCACACTGATATATTCTGCAGACCGTTTTGCCCCTCATTTCCCTCCACCCCTCGGTTTGTGTACTGCGCCGCAGAATAGGACACCACTATATAAAAAAATAACAGGAAATAAATCTGACAGCAAAGAAAAGTTTACAGGAAACTAAGTTTACAAAGGAAACAGATCCTGGATGGTGGTCAGTGAGTCATGAGAGTGGCTGACGCTGACAACCTCTGTTCACATGGGGGGGGGGGCATGAGTTGTCAATGACTGGGGGGGAATTCAATTTATGCAACATGAATATCAAAATGATTGATGTATGACCCTCTGCTGCCCCCTAGAGTCATCTATCCTCTTCTCTTATCTGTCTCCGATGGCTAATATGATACCCCCCTGAGAGCCCCTAATATCAGACCCTTATATGACTTCTACATGATCTACTAGATGCAGGCATCAGCAACCTTCGGCTCCCAGCTGTTGTGAAACTACAATTCCCAGCATGCTCTATTCATTTCTGTGTAAGTTCTTAGAAGAGCAGATCAACTATGCATGCTGGGAGTTGTAGTTTCACAACAGCTGGGAGCCAAAGGTTGCCTACCCCTGTACTAGAGGATTGCAAGAGGGGTGATTACCAGTGGATATATGACTCCAGCCGCCTGTAGTTCCCTCTTCTCTGCTTGTAAATGTTCAGAAATCTCCTCATGAGGGAGAGGAGGGAGATGCAGCTGCAGCTTCTCTCTCTGTGACTGTGTGCTGTGAGAGGGGAGGAGGAGCTGCAGATTAGAGGTATATGATTTAGTGATGTACAAATCGATTCACTCATCGGAATTAATTCACACTTTTGAAGGGGTGTCCCCACAGCTCTGATTAACAGATCAGATTAACGTTGCCACACACCTCAGTAATTTCACGCATGAGCTGTCACCGCGAGTGTCGGTGCATGCGCAATTTTCCGCTTCAACGAATTTGCAAGTGCCGTGTGCACAATTCCTGATTCGTTTGACTCCCCAGATAATTTGCGTATGCGTCAATAATCACGGTAACGGCACATGCGCAAGACTATCGTAGGTGTGCAAGATGTGCGCCCATGTTAATCTGCCGGCGCATTAGGTATTCGTCGGTGGAGTAAGGCTCCCTCGCAGGTGTAAAATTTGTCGGATGAATGATACGATTTGCTCATCCCGAATCTGCACAGCTGTGACATCACACCAGGAAGAGTCCACCTCTCGGCAGATACGGGCAGTGAGGTTACCCTGCACTGCTTTGCTCTAGCTGATTGGCTCATGGCAGGGACATTACACATACAGTAGCAAGCTATGGGGTATGCGTTGTGCTGAATGCCTGCACCTGGTGGTCAGGGGGCTTTCATAGTAAAGACTGCAGGAAAGCAGCTGCCTGGCATTGAGCAGAACTCATACGTGACCAAATTCAATATGAAAAAGGCACCATAGGATATAGGAAGCATGATTCATGATGGGTGGAGTTCCCCTTTAAGCATTATATGGAATCTGAATTTTAACCACAAATAAATCTAGGAGGAACCAGGTCGCCCTTTAAGGCTTTCCACGAGTCTCCTTTGAGCTGCAGACATCTTCCTGTTTTTAGCAGCGACACAAGATGGGACAAAGATACAGAATGGTGGGTGAGTGGGCGGCATGGAAATGGACTTTGTAGCGCAGTGATGTGAGGACATGGCATAGGCTGGAATATGTGACGTTCAGGAGTCTGGGAGAGCTGGATAATAACCAGTATGGAAGTCAGGGAGGAAGCCATATTGGTTGTCACTAGGAGAATGGCCCTGGAACATTAATGGAGACAGCAGCAGGCACAGTCCATGGGGTGCTACAGGCACAATACATGGGGCATCGGAAGGCACAGTACATGGGGTGCAGCAGGGACAATACATGGGGCATCGGAAGGCACAGTACAGGGGGTGCAGCAGGGACAATACATGGGGCATTGGAAGGCACAGTACATGGGGTGCAGCAGGCACAATACATGGGGCATCGGAAGGCACAGTACATGGGGTGCAGCAGGGACAATACATGGGGCATTGGAAGGCACAGTACATGGGGTGCAGCAGGCACAATACATGGGGCATCGGAAGGCACAGTACATAGGGTGCAGCAGGGACAATACATGGGGCATCGGAAGGCACAGTACATGGGGTGCAGCAGGGACAATACATGGGGCATCGGAAGGCACAGTACAGGGGGTGCAGCAGGGACAATACATCGGGCATTGGAAGGCACAGTACATGGGGTGCAGCAGGCACAATACATGGGGCATCGGAAGGCACAGTACATGGGGTGCAGCAGGGACAATACATGGGGCATTGGAAGGCACAGTACATGGGGTGCAGCAGGCACAATACATGGGGCATCGGAAGGCACAGTACATGGGGTGCAGCAGGGACAATACATCGGGCATTGGAAGGCACAGTACATGGGGTGCAGCAGGCACAATACATCGGGCATTGGAAGGCACAGTACATGGGGTGCAGCAGGCACAATACATGGGGCATCGGAAGGCACAGTACATGGGGTGCAGCAGGGTCAATACATGGGGCATCGGAAGGCACAGTACATGGGGTGCAGCAGGCACAATACATGGGGCATCGGAAGGCACAGTACATGGGGTGCAGCAGGCACAATACATCGGGCATCGGAAGGCACAGTACATGGGGTGCAGCAGGGATAGGGCATCGGAAGGCACAGTACATGGGGTGCAGCAGGCACAATACATCGGGCATCGGAAGGCACAGTACATGGGGTGCAGCAGGGCCATTACATGGGGCATCAGAAGGCACAGTACATGGGGTGCAGCAGGCCCAATACATCGGGCATCAGAAGGCACAGTACATGGGGTGCAGCAGGGCCATTACATGGGGCATCAGAAGGCACAGTACATGGGGTGCAGCAGGCCCAATACATCGGGCATCGGAAGGCACAGTACATGGGGTGCAGCAGTCACAATACATCGGGCATTGGAAGGCACAGTACATGGGGTGCAGCAGGCACAGTACATGGCGGTGCAGCAGGCACAATACATGAGGCACAGTACATGGGTTGCAGCAGGGACAATACATAAGGCACAGTACATGGGGTGCAGCCGGCTCATTACATAAGGCACAGCAGAAGGCACAGTACAAAAGGGTGCATCAGTATCTGATTACTGGGGGTCTGACAACCGGAACTGTTACAGATTAGCTGTTAGTGGAGGTTGCATCGCTCCGGTGAGCTCTGTGGCCTCCTCGCAGGTTACCACGCACAGCGCCGTCCATTAGAAAGCAGACATGCTTGGTACTGCAGCTTAGGCCCATTAAAGCATGCACATTGTGCAGATGAAGGACAGCACACCTTCACTGCGCATGTGCTAAAAAGCTACCAGACCCATCCCAGGTAATAGAGATCTCTCTTACTACATAATGCCAAAAAGGCCAGTTCTGACCGGGACATCTTTAGAAACCTGAACCCCAAATGCATAATGATATGACGGTGGCTTAGTGGCCCCTAACCTGCTGACAGGTTCTCTTAATGTCCTCTATATCTTTCCCATGGGAACTCAGAGACGTCCCTTGAAGCCATGGTTCATGGAGACGCTGCGCCGGTGACACAAGCCATTCTTCTTCAATAGCCTCCAGCTCTAAGAACTTGTGACACATAAAAAGTGTGTGTAATATTAATAACTGATATAATAATGTAATGTACCGAAAAACAACGGCGCCATTCATAGCAGACACCGCACATCACCCCCCCCCCCATCTATAACTAACACCCAACCCTATATGGTTACCGCAAGTCAAAGAACTGACCGCCCACTCATTCTTCAGATAGTTGAAGATAGGAGCAGTATTATAATAGTTATATTCCTGTACATAGGAGGCAGTATTATAGTAGTTATATTCTTGTACCTAGGAGGCAGTATTATAGTAGTTATATTCTTGTACATAGGAGCAGTATTATAGTAGTTATATTCTTGTACATAATAATTTGAAAAGAAAAGGATCAGCGGCACTGCGACGCACTGCGGTGCAATATTAAAAATCACAATCAATGTTGTCGCCACTTGCGTGTTAGTCCAGTTTAATAATACCGAATCTAATGGTGCTCTGCCCTTAATATGTGAAACAGTTCAATTTCACCTGACTGAGAGGACAATGAGTAGTTATATTCTTGTACATAGGAGCAGTATTATAGTAGTTATATTCTTGTAAATAGGAGCAGTATTATAGTAGTTATATTCTTGTACATAGGAGGCAGTATTATAGTAGTTATATTCTTGTACATAGGAGGCAGTATTATAGTAGTTATATTCTTGTAAATAGGAGCAGTATTATAGTAGTTATATTCTTGTACATAGGAGCTGTATTATAGTAGTTATATTCTTGTATATAGGAGGCAGAATTATAGTAGTTATATTCTTGTACATAGGAGCAGTATTATAGTAGTTATATTCTTGTACATAGGAGCAGTATTATAGTAGTTATATTCCTGTACATAGGAGGCAGTATTATAGTAGTTATATTCTTGTACATAGGAGCAGTATTATAGTAGTTATATTCTTGTACATAGGAGCAGTATTATAGTAGTTATATTCTTGTACATAGGAGGGAGGATTATAGTAGTTATATTCTTGTACATAAGAGCAGTATTATAGTAGTTATAATCTTGTACATAGGAGGCAGTATTATAGTAGTTATATTCTTGTACATAGGAGTCAGTATTATAGTAGTTATATTCTTGTACATAGGAGCAGTATTATAGCAGTTATATTCTTGTACGTAGGAGCAGTATTATAGTAGTTATATTCTTGTACATAGGAGCAGTATTATAGCAGTTATATTCTTGTACATAGGAGGTAGTATTATAGTAGTTATATTCTTGTACAGAGGAGACAGTATTATAGTAGTTATATTCTTGTACATAGTAGCAGTATTATAGTAGTTATATTCTTGTACATAGGGAGCAGTGTTATAGTAGTTATATTCCTGTATATAGGAGCAGTATTATAGTAGTTATATTCTTGTACATAGGAGCAGTATTATAGTAGTTATATTCTTGTAAATAGGAGCAGTATTATAGTAGTTATATTCTTGTACATAGGAGGCAGTATTATAGTAGTTATATTCTTGTACATAGGAGGCAGTATTATAGTAGTTATATTCTTGTAAATAGGAGCAGTATTATAGTAGTTATATTCTTGTACATAGAAGCTGTATTATAGTAGTTATATTCTTGTATATAGGAGGCAGAATTATAGTAGTTATATTCTTGTACATAGGAGCAGTATTATAGTAGTTATATTCTTGTACATAGGAGCAGTATTATAGTAGTTATATTCCTGTACATAGGAGGCAGTATTATAGTAGTTATATTCTTGTACATAGGAGCAGTATTATAGTAGTTATATTCTTGTACATAGGAGCAGTATTATAGTAGTTATATTCTTATACATAGGAGCAGTATTATAGTAGTTATATTCTTGTACATAAGAGCAGTATTATAGTAGTTATAATCTTGTACATAGGAGGCAGTATTATAGTAGTTATATTCTTGTACATAGGGGCAGTATTATAGTAGTTATATTCTTGTACATAGGAGGCAGTATTATAGTAGTTATAATCTTGTACATAGGAGGCAGTATAATAGTAGTTATATTCTTGTATATAGGAGGCAGTATTATAGCAGTTATATTCTTGTACATAGGAGGCAGTATTATAGTAGTTATATTCCTGTACATAGGAGCAGTATTATAGTAGTTATATTCTTGTACATAGAGGCAGTATTATAGTAGTTATATTCTTGTACATAGGAGCAGTATTATAGTAGTTATATTCTTGTACATAGGAGCAGTATTATAGTAGTTATATTCTTGTACATAGGAGGCAGTATTATAGTAGTTATATTCTTGTACATAGGGGCAGTATTATAGTAGTTATATTCTTGTACATAGGAGGCAGTATTATAGTAGTTATAATCTTGTACATAGGAGGCAGTATAATAGTAGTTATATTCTTGTATATAGGAGGCAGTATTATAGCAGTTATATTCTTGTACATAGGAGGCAGTATTATAGTAGTTATATTCCTGTACATAGGAGCAGTATTATAGTAGTTATATTCTTGTACATAGAGGCAGTATTATAGTAGTTATATTCTTGTACATAGGAGGCAGTATTATAGTATTTATATTCTTTTACATAGGGGCAGTATTATAGTAGTTATAATCTTGTACATAGGAGGCAGTATAATAGTAGTTATATTCTTGTATATAGGAGGCAGTATTATAGCAGTTATATTCTTGTACATAGGAGGCAGTATTTATAGTAGTTATATTCCTGTACATAGGAGCAGTATTATAGTAGTTATATTCTTGTACATAGGAGGCAGTATTATAGTAGTTATATTCTTGTATATAGGAGCAGTATTATAGTAGTTATATTCTTGTATATAGGAGCAGTATTATAGTAGTTATATTCTTGTACATAGGAGCAGTATTATAGTAGTTATATTCTTGTAGATAGGAGGCAGTATTATAGTAGTTATATTCTTGTATATAGGAGCAGTATTATAGTAGTTATATTCTTGTATATAGGAGCAGTATTATAGTAGTTATATTCTTGTACATAGGAGGCAGTATTATAGTAGTTATATTCCTGTACATAGGAGCAGTATTATAGTAGTTATATTCTTGTACATAGAGGCAGTATTATAGTAGTTATATTCTTGTACATAGGAGGCAGTATTATAGTAGTTATATTCTTGTACATAGGAGGCAGTATTGGGGCATTCGCATTCAAGCCTCATCATCCTATCTCTATAGTTATCAAAAAATTCAATGCAATGTGAGTTCTCAGTCATTTTCCTTTTTCCGTTTCAGGTTTCTTTGTGTTTAACATGTTGTGAGTGATCCCCAACCATCAATATAGACCTCAAAACCATGGAGACTGAAAGGCCGATGGAAAAACTCCTGGAAAACCTTCACACTGTTCTACAAGCCATAAACAAGACGTTGAACAGTCCCCCTTGCCAACCTGATCTGAAGTTAAACGAGACCACTCTAAAACTGGAGAAACACAACCGGGACGATAAGGCTTACATCTTCATCATCTTTGTCATGTTCCTCTTTGCTGTGACCGTGGGGAGTTTAATTCTTGGGTACACGAGGTCTAAAAACGTGGACAAACGCTCTGACCCCTACCACGTGTACATTAAAAACAGCCCTGTTTCAGTAATATGATGGTCAGTTGAGGCCGGTGCTTCGTGAAGGTCACGAGTTTGGTCTTTGAAGGTTCCACCATAAATGTGTTCGAAGTAATGACTATATGGTAGAAGGGTTATGGTGACATGATGAAGAGGTTGTGATCGGTTGGAAGCCATGTTGTTTGGGTTGCATGGGCCACTAACGTTTCGAACACACAAGTGTTAGTGGGCACAGGAGTAGAACTTGGGCCCTTTTGACACTTTTTGGTACTGTAATCAAGATCCTATGACTCGTTGGCACCAATTGCACCTTAGATGTTCTGCACTTCCTCTCGTTGTTTTGGGAGAACGAGACCTAAACTGGACAATCTCCATCATCTTCCTCCTGCTTGCAGAGACGCTGGTTTATTAAATGCAATCATTGCTCTGACATTACAAAACCTCAGGACGCACAACGGAGCCAGAGATGGCATACCTCAAAGACGTCTGTGTCTGGAGAACATTCCTCCGTGACTTTTTCAAAACTCGAGGGACCAACATGAAGACAGATCTATGTTTACCCAGCGTGACATTGCTGCCCATGAGTAAATAGTCTATTATATGGGGACAAGTCCTAACTTGAATAATATTGTATAAATTATAATGTACTGGAAGGCGGGATCTCAACTCTTTGCTTACTAAAGAATTAAAAGTGGAGTTTTATTTGTATAATTGAAGTGGCCGAGTTCTGTCCATTGTTTTCTGTTATTATTTGTAGATACTTAGGGTCAGACTTCAGGGGCCCAGCGGATCTGATGCAGTAAAGGTCAAGCAGAACACAAGCCCATGTGGAGGTGATTTTGGAGCAGTCACTTACCTCTAGGGTCTATTTCCTATGGGACGATTCACAACTAACCTCTTAGATCATTTTGATTATATGCAGAAAGATAACTACAGAGGTTACCATGAACATGTAGATTGGGGAAGTGGGTATACCATCAGAAATGTCATACATCCCAACATTTCCAAAATGCCTTGGGATAGGAGCTGGACAACCCCTTAACCCAGCATTGAGTGAAGGTACCAGGAGAAGACCTCATTTAGAACCCCCCCTTTAGACAGCTGACAACTACTGTATTCTTCCTGACTCCCCTCAAAGGTTGGGGCACCACCAAACATATGCATAAAATTGGGGGTTTAGCCAGTTTTGTTCTTAGGTGTCTATGCACCTACCTGGCCTCTGTTCCCTCCCGACAGCCTGACAGCGTTAAAAAGGATCAACAATAGGAGTTTTTGGGTGCTATTGGATCCATTGTATGATACACGACAGACAGCGGCATGGCCACAATGCATACAATATATACATTATGTGAACAGAGTCTTAAACAACATACATGTCAAAGGCATGGAAGATTAGTGTCTTTATCCCTTGTGGTCTAGGGTAGTGAAGGGGTTCATTTCAGATTCTGTGGTGTTCCAAGGTAGTTAGGGGATTCATTTTAGGAGCCCTGGCAGTTTGGGCCAGTAAAGGAGTTAATTTTCATGTTTCCTGGTAGTCTAGGGTAGGGAAGGAGTTTATTTAAAGATCCCTGGTGGTCCAGCATAGTGAAGGAGTTAATGGCAGGATCGATGGTGGTTTAGGACAGTGAAGGGGAAAATTTCTGGATTTTTGGTGGTCTAGGATAGTGAACAGGTTAATGACAGGATCCCTGGAGGTTTAGGGCAGTAAAGAGGTTATTACAAGTCATCTGAGCCAATAAAGGAGTTAATTTCAGGACCCCTGGTTGTCCCGGTTAGTCAAGTGGTTAGCTTCAGTATCCAGAGTTGGCTAAGCCTGTAAGAGGGTTAAAGTCAGGATTTCTGGTGATCTAGGGCCGTAGACGGGGTAATGTTGCATACCTGATGTCCAGTGGGTTACTCACCTCTCCAGACTCAAGCATTGTCCAGGTTGTATCAGGATGGGAACATTTCTGGAGCAGCGAGCAGAGTAAGGCTCCACATGTTATATGAACTATGGCCAGACCTGGAACCTGTGTAAGAAATAATCACCACAAGTCACTGTAAGTAAATCCCTCCAAAGGAGCGCTCTAAATATCATCTACTCTTTTTACACCTTTGGGGCAGTTTTTTTTAAATTATTGCATTGTACTCATTTTGAGTTAAAAAATATTTTTAACAATTTGGAGCCCTTTTCTCTGCGCAGCCTTGAGTTGCTCTAGTAGCCAGCTGTCTGGTTCTCTCTGGTCTGTCAGGCAGCTCAGCTGACGGCTCCTTATCTATGACCTCTTAAACACTTATTATAGCTCAATCCTTATCTTACTGATGCGGCTTAGGTGTTTATGGCCTCGTAGTAATTTAGAGATAAGGGTTAGTAGATGGCCGGCACAAAGTGAAAGTTAAAGTACCGGTCACACAGCTAGACAAACAGTTAATCCTAACGTCTGAATATTTATACTGACTAATTGAAAAAAAAAGATTTTTAGCCCAAAATGAGTAAAATGCACTCATAAAAAAATTTGCCCCTCTAGATGTACATAGCCTTTAACCTTAAAGTAAATCTCTCTGGTTGAGCGCTTTATATTTAGATATATATAAAAAAGTTTCTGTCTGTCCGTTTGTCTGTTCTTTATGCGCGGCCATATGGTGGACTGTAACTGCACCATATTTGGCACATAGGTACATCAGGTGTCCGGGAAGGTTTCAGACCGGGTCCCAAAAAATGCATCACATGACCTGCATTAGCCAATAGAAGCCTGCAGGTCTTTCTCTTCATATCCCAACTGCCACACACACGGTCACATGACCCTTATCAGCCAATAGAAGCTCGCAGGCCCATAGTTTTGACATACACACAGCTTTACACCAGGTTTCCATAACAACCCAGCCATTTTTCTTCACGGCTGTAGGTCACCTTTAAAGGGGCAGGGTGCTGTGGATGACACTGTTAAGGGAGCGGAGTGCTGTGGAGGTCCCATTTAAGGGACAGGTTATTATGAAGATCACTGTTAAGGAAATGGAGTACTGTGGAGGTCACTATTAAAAGAGCAGGCGCTGTGGAGGTAACCGTTAAAGGGACTGGCACTGTGGAGGTCTCTGTTAAGGGGGCAGGGGACGGTGGAGGTCACAGTTAAGGCGACGGTCTGCTGTGGAGATCAGTGTTAAGGGGTGGGGCGCTGTGGAGGTCACTCTTAAGGGGACAGTTGTGTTGTGGAGTCAACAACAAACAAAGCCCTAAGTTGGGGCCCTCGGGATGGAAACTCACTTTTTATACAAAAGGTCACCCAGACCAAAAAAATCCCTTTAGGGGTCCCAACAAGAATGATTATAAAAGTAGTTTTATAATCATTCTTGTTGGGACCCCTAAAGGGATTTTTTTGGTCTGGATGACCTTTTGTATAAAAAGTGAGGTGTTGTGGAGGTCACATTTTAAGGGAATGGAGCTCTGTGGTGGTCACTGTTAAGGGGGCAGGTTATTATGGAAATCACTGTCCCGAGACGGGGTACTGTGGAGGTCACTGTTAAAGGGTTGGGCGCTGTGGAGGTTACTGTTAAAGGGGCAGTAGACTGTGGAGGTCAGCAATACCATAGTGCAGCACAATATACTGCCCCAGAAGCTGCCCCTCGGGGGTGGCGCCACCTGCCACATTCTGTCCTCCTCTTCTAGTTGCCTCAGGATAGCAATACCGTTGACTTTAGGAGTCAGGAGTGGAGCGTCAGATCATTACTTCCCATGCCTGGCGGCCGTGAAGAGGACTCAGATGGCTCCCTGGGCATTGGCCCACCCGGAAGGCTCCCTGTAGGGTCTATGGTCAGTCTGCCCCTGCACTTGTCTCCAGTCCCAGTTCCTGGTACTGGTGCTTAATGGAATGGTCTGGACCATCTGCTGGCCCTTCTACCAGTTACCATACACCGTAAAATGGCATGTGGACCATTCCGGAAAGCTGGTTGACACAACCCCTATGTGAGCTGCAATGGCGGCCATATTGGTTGTCATCACCCAGCTTTCCCAGGAACAGAAAACCCCTGAACAGATTTTCCCAGGCTGATTCTCATAATTCCAAGGGACCTTGCGTCTATTATTGGGGCGCGTGAACCCATCTCATCATCTCTGCGGTGATGATTTCTTCTATCACGTTCCTTCATATTGTTTGCTGATCTTTATAAGTCACTTTACTGCAAGTACAGGAAAGCCGGGTGAAGTAAACAGGCGGCCGCGGACTGCTCTGCTGTTTAGAGACCACAGGAGGCAATTTGCCCATAAATAGCTCGTGTGAGAGTTTCCTCTGTATTGAGAGATGAGATGTTATGTGAGCCCGGACTTGTGCCAAGTTACGTCTCAGCGAGGTACAAGAACCGCAGCATGAGGAGATAATGGGCTGACGGATAGAAGTGCTGGTGTCACAACAGTGCACAAGGGGTTAAAATGGCACAACTAGGGTTAAAAAAAGCTAACTTGAATATACAGGTCCTGGTGCACAGTCACTGGGATGGGAGAGCGCTGGTGAAAAGGAGGGCACTAAGGAGCCAAGGAACATCCACAATTATCTCTGCTCCGATTCAAGGAAAGACAAAGTACAGTAGAAATGTCTATTCTGACAGACACTTCTATAATAGCGGAGCTGATCTTCCATAATGCAGAGAGGCGGATGATAATTTCTACATTATATGACTGTACAGTCAGAAAAACGTGACATATTAGACTCCAGAGCTGCACTCACTATTCTGCTGGTGCAGTCACTGTGTACATACATTACATTACTTATCCTGTACTGACCCTGGGTTACATCCTGTATTATACTCCAGAGCTGCACTCACTATTCTGCTGGTGCAGTCACTGTGTACATACATTACATTACTTATCCTGTACTGATCCTGAGTTACATCCTGTATTATACTCCAGAGCTGCACTCACTATTCTGCTGGTGCAGTCACTGTGTACATACATTACTTATCCTGTACTGATCCTGAGTTACATCCTGTATTATACTCCAGAGCTGCACTCACTATTCTGCTGGTGCAGTCACTGTGTACATACATTACTTATCCTGTACTGATCCTGAGTTACATCCTGTATTATACTCCAGAGCTGCACTCACTATTCTGCTGGTGCAGTCACTGTGTACATACATTACTTATCCTGTACTGATCCTGAGTTACATCCTGTATTATACTCCAGAGCTGCACTCACTATTCTGCTGGTGCAGTCACTGTGTACATACATTACTTCTCCTGTACTGATCCTGAGTTACATCCTGTATTATACTCCAAAGCTGCACTCACTATTCTGCTGGTGGAGTCACTGTGTACATACATTACTTATCCTGTACTGATCCTGAGTTATATCCTGTATTATACTCCAGAGCTGCACTCACTATTCTGCTGGTGCAGTCACTGTGTACATACATTACTTATCCTGTACTGATCCTGAGTTACGTCCTGTATTATACTCCAGAGCTGCACTCACTATTCTGCTGGTGGAGTCACTGTGTACATACATTACATATCCTGTACTGATCCTGAGTTACATCCTGTATTATACTCCAGAGCTGCACTCGCTAGTCTGCTGGTGGAGTTACTGTGTACATACATTACTTATCCTGTACTGATCCTGAGTTACATCCTGTATTATACTCCAGAGCTGCACTCACTATTCTGCTGGTGGAGTCACTGTGTACATACATTACTTATCCTGTACTGATCCTGAGTTACATCCTGTATTATACTCCAGAGCTGCACTCACTATTCTGCTGGTGGAGTCACTGTGTACATACATTACATTACTTATCCTGTACTGATCCTGAGTTACATCCTGTATTATACTCCAGAGCTGCACTCACTATTCTGCTGGTGGAGTCACTGTGTACATACATTACTTATCTTGTACTGATCCTGAGTTACATCCTGTATTATACTCCAGAGCTGCACTCGCTAGTCTGCTGGTGGAGTTACTGTGTACATACATTACTTATCCTGTACTGATCCTGAGTTACATCCTGTATTTTACTCCAGAGCTGCACTCACTATTCTGCTGGTGGAGTCACTGCGTACATACATTACATTACTGATCATGAGTTACATTCTGTACTATACTCCAGAGCTGCACTCACTATTCTGCTGGTGCAGTCACTGTGTACATACATTACTTATCCTGTACTGATCCTGAGTTACATCCTGTATTATACTCTAGAGCTGCACTCACTATTCTGCTGGTGCAGTCACTGTGTACATACATTACTTATCCTGTACTGATCCTGAGTTACATCCTGTATTATACTCCAGAGCTGCACTCACTATTCTGCTGGCGCAGTCACTGTGTACATACATTGCATTACTTATCATGTACTGATCCTGATTTACAGCATGTATTATACTCCAGAGCTGCACTCACTATTCTGCTGGTGGAGTCACTGTGTACATACATTACTTATCCTGTACTGATCCTGAGTTACATCCTGTATTATACTCCAGAGCTGCACTCACTATTCTGCTGGTGCAGTCACTGTGTACATACATTACTTATCCTGTACTGATCCTGAGTTACATCCTGTATTATACTCCAGAGCTGCACTCACTATTCTGCTGGTGCAGTCACTGTGTACATACATTACTTATCCTGTACTGATCCTGAGTTACATCCTGTATTTTACTCCAGAACTGCACTCACTATTCTGCTGGTGCAGTCACTGTGTACATACATTACATTACTTATCCTGTACTGATCCTGAGTTACATGCTTTATTATACTCCAGAGCTGCACTCACTATTCTGCTGGTGCAGTCACTGTGTACATACATTACTTATCCTGTACTGATCCTGAGTTACATCCTGTATTATACTCCAGAGCTGCACTCACTATTCTGCTGGTGCAGTCACTGTGTACATACAATACTTATCCTGTACTGATCCTGAGTTACATCCTGTATTATACCCCAGAGCTGCACTCACTATTCTGCTGGTGCAGTCACAGTGTACATACATTACTTATCCTGTACTGATCCTGAGTTACATCCTGTATTATACTCCAGAGCTGCACTCACTATTCTGCTGGTGGAGTCACTGTGTACATACATTACATTACTTATCCTGTACTGATCCTGAGTTACATCCTGTATTATACTCCAGAGCTGCACTCACTATTCTGCTGGTGCAGTCACTGTTTACATACATTACATTACTTATCCTGTACTGATCCTGAGTTACATCCTGTATTATACTCCAGAGCTGCACTCACTGTTCTGCTGGTGCAGTCACTGTGTACATACATTATATTACTTATCCTGTACTGATCCTGAGTTACATCCTGTATTATACTCCAGAGCTGCACTCACTATTCTGCTGGTGCAGTCACTGTGTACATACATTACATTACTTATCCTGTACTGATCCTGAGTTACATCCTGTATTATACTCCAGAGCTGCACTCACTATTCTGCTGGTGGAGTCACTGTGTACATACATTACTTATCCTGTACTGATCCTGAGTTACATCCTGTATTATACTCCAGAGCTGCACTCACTATTCTGCTGGTGGAGTCACTGTGTACATACATTACTTATCCTGTACTGATCCTGAGTTACATCCTGTATTATACTCCAGAGCTGCACTCACTATTCTGCTGGTGCAGTCACTGTGTACATACATTACTTATCCTGCACTGATCCTGAGTTACATCCTGTATTATACTCCAGAGCTGCACTCACTATTCTGCTGGTAGAGTCACTGTGTACATACATTACTTATCCTGTACTGATCCTGAGCTACATCCTGTATTATACTCCAGAGCTGCACTCACTATTCTGCTGGTAGAGTCACTGTGTACATACATTACTTATCCTGTACTGATCCTGAGCTACATCCTGTATTATACTCCAGAGCTGCACTCTTAATTCTTGAGGCTGTAAAGCTAAAATCTCCCAGGATTGCCTGATTGGTTGTCACAGAACTTCCTCTGGTGCTTTACATTATGGCAAATATGTGGCCAAGAGATGAGAAAGGCGCTCATAGGGTAAGTAGATAAGAGTAAACCAGCGTCCTTCACACTGGGGTGAGTTTGTATTGCTTACCTGTTGAGATTGCACTGAATTGGGTGCAATCGTGATGAAGGCCAGCTGGATTAACTGTGCACCGGATTGGAGCTGCCGCGTCCACAAGAACCTAGGGCAAGGGCCAGGTCACCATTTAGTTGAAGACTGGATACGAAAAACGAAGCTCGTTGTGATTGGGTAATCCGACGAGCTAATGGACGTAAGGCGCAAATCACAACCGGATTTGGAACATACAGTTTTATTAGAAGATGACGCGTTTCGGGGTACGCATGACCCCTTTATCAAGTCTGGTTTGCTGCAGCTGTAGTGCAGCTGGATTGCTGTGCTGCTCTGTCACTGTTGCTGGCCGTGTGTTGCGGTACTCAGTCTGGGATGGATACAAACTGGCTCGGGCCCCGTGGTTTGCACTGACACACGGCCAGCAACAGTGACAGAGCAGCTACAGCAATCCAGCTGCACTACAGCTGCAGCAAACCAGACTTGATAAAGGGGTCATGCGTACCCCGAAACGCGTCATCTTCTAATAAAACTGTATGTTCCAAATCCGGTTGTAATTTGCGCCTTACGTCCATTAGCTCGTCGGATTACCCAATCACAACGAGCTTCGTTTTTCGTATCCAGGCTTTACATTATGGGCAGTGTAGTCACCGCTCCTAGTCACCTCTCTAGCAGTCTGACAGAAGGCTTCACACAGCTTTTCTGCAGCCCAAAACAGCAAATGTACTCCACTATAGAGTAAAAACCGGGGCGCAGCGACTGAATGCAGGACTCTAGAAGAGCTGGGTCACAGCCATTGTGGGAGCTGTCTGTGAGCGGAGGCCTTAGTGTAGTCATCCAGCTTTCCTAGGGACAGATATGACTGAAATATATGAAATAACTTGCAGGAATGCTGGAGGGCTCTTGGTCCGGGGTGTGGGCTTTCAACGTAATTGTGGTTACAGGAAATATTTGCTCATTATAAGAACCTTCCTGCTGTAGATGCCAACGTGTTATTACAAACACAAAGGGATCCACCTGAGTACACAGACTAATGGAGTGTGCCAAACACCGTGTCAGGGTGGGGGTAGGGGGCTCTCCCGATCCTCCTGGTCCCTTGGGTCCTCCTGGTCTCCTAGCTGAAGTATTTGTCAATCTTATAAGCCCCCAATCCTGCCATTTTGACACTATTTATAGCTCAGTGGAATTTGCATAACATTATCTGGGCACTTTATGGCACTATCTAGGCACTTTATGGCACTATCTGGGCACTGTATGACACTATCTAGGCACTGTATGGCATTATCTGGGCACTGTATGACACTATCTAGGCACTGTATGGCATTATCTGGGCACTGTATGGCATTATCTGGGCACTGTATGACACTATCTGGGCACTGTATGACACTATCTAGGCACTGTATGCCATTATCTGGGCACTGTATGCCACTTTCTATGCACTTTATGGAATTATCTAGGCACTGTATGGCATTATCTGGGCACTGTTTGACACTATCTAGGCACTGTGTGACATTATCTGGACACTGTATGGCACTATTTGGGCACTGTATGGCACTATCTAGGCATTTTATGGCATTATCTGGACATTGTATGGCATTATCTAGGCATTTTATGGTGTTATCTGGGCACTGTATGCACTATCTAGGCACTGTATGGCATTGTCTGGGCACTGTATGCCACTTTCTAGGCACTGAATACTATTATCTGGACACTGTATAACACTATCTAGGCACTGTATGGCACTATCTGGGCACTGTACGGAACTATCTAGGCACTGTACGGCACTATCTAGGCATTGTATGGCATTATCTGGGCACTGTATGACACTATCTAGGCACGGTATGGCATTATCTAGGCATTGTATAGCATTATCTGGGCACTGTATGCACTATGTAGGCATTGTATGGCATCTGGGCACTGTATGACACTATCTAGGCATGGTAGGGCATTATCTGGGCACTATGGCACTATCTAGGCACTGTGTGGCATTATCTGGGCACTGTATGCCACTTTCTAGGCACTGTATACTATTATCTGGGCTCTGTATGACACTAACTAGACACTGTGTGGCATTAACTGGGTACTGTATGACACTCTCCAGTCACCATGCACCGTATAAGAATATGAGGATACTGTGTGGCATTATCTGGACACTGTGAATTTGTCTGGGCAGTGCTTGACACTATTTACATACTATGGAATATCTGGGCACTTTATAACACTATCTATGCACTGAGTGGAATTATCTGGGCACTGTATGACAGTATTTTGGCACTAAGTAGCATTTTCTAGGTCCTGAATGGCATTATCTGGACAATGAGTGGCATTATCTGGACACTGTATGACACCATTTAGAGACAGTTTGGCATTATCTGGGCCCTGTTTTACACTAGACGCTGTGTGGCATTATCTGGGCACTGTATGGCACTATCTGGGCACTGTATGGCATTATCTGGGCACTGTATGGCACTATCTGGACACTGTATGGCATTATCTGGGCACTGTATGAGACTATAAAGGCAATACATGGCATAATTTAGGCCAAACATGATACTATCTTCCTTGCAGTGCCCAGATAATATCACACAATGACTAGATGGCATCATACAGTGCCAGGATAAGTACTGTTACATGGCATCCATATAGATACTGCATTTAAGTAACAGAACAATGGTAGATATAGATAATATAGATAATATAACAGAGGATGCTAGCGTAGCAGGGCGCCCACTGCTGCAGTTATAAAGGTACGGTACGCACTAGACACACCATGCCTGCAATAAAGTGCTCCGACAGTGCTCAGTAACTGCCGCAATACATCAGTCCTCCAGAACCGCATGTAGATGAAAAGTCACTCAGGAGAAAAAAAAAACTGTAGGCGATCGAGTAATAAAGAACTGACCGCAAACTGAAGAGAGTCAGCTGCCTGGAGAAAAAGGCGGCAATATTTCTTAGGCTACATTCACACGAACGTAGTGTATCACGGATCTGTAAATTGTGGATCCGCAATACACCCAGCCGCACCCCCATAGAAATGCCTATTCTTATCCGCAGGCTGCAGACAAGAATAGGACATGTTCTATCTTTTGCGGAGCCGCGGACCGGAAGTTCAGGGCCGCGCTCCGCAAATGCGGAAGCGTAGAGCACATAGTGTGCTCTCAGCACCTCGTCCAGCCCCATAGACAGTGAATGGGTCCGCACCCGTTCCGCAGAATTGCGGAACGGATGCGGACACATTCACAGTCGTGCGAACGTAGCCTTATAGTGCCCCAATATTCACAATATCTGGAATAATATTGTCACCAGGGTGAAGACAACGGAAGTCTGCAAGATGTTCCTCTAGTCCTGGAGGAAGAAACCAGACTAATATTTACACAGATAATGAATGCTACAGGTAATAATGAGAAAAACCGCATGAAATATTACCGCAAGTGCTGAACTACCCCAAATATACACAATAATATATTCGTAGGAGGCAGTATTTATAGTATTTATATTCTTGTACATAGGAGCAGTATTATAGTAGTTATATTCTTGTATACAGGAGCAGTATTATAGTAATTATATTCTTGTACATAGGAGCAGTATTATAGTAGTTATATTCTTGTACATAGGAGCAGTATTATAGTAGTTATATTTTTGTACATAGGAGCAGTATTATAGTAGTTATATTCTTGTACATAGGAGCGGTATTATAGTAGTTATATTCTTGTACATAGGAGGCAGTATTATAGTAGTTATATTCTTGTACATAGGAGCAGTATTATAGTAGTTATATTCTTGTACATAGGAAGCGGTATAATAGTAGTTATATTTTTGTACATAGGAGCAGTATTATAGTAGTTATATTCTTGTACATAGGAGGCAGTATTATAGTAGTTATATTCTTGTACATAGGAGGCAGTATTATAGTAGTTATATTCTTGTACATAGGAGCAGTATTATAGTAGTTATATTCTTGTACATAGGAGCAGTATTATAGTAGTTATATTCTTGTACATAGGAGGCAGTATTATAGTAGATATATTCTTGTACATAGGAGGCAGTATTATAGTAGTTATATTCTTGTACATAGGAGGCAGTATTATAGTAGTTATATTCTTGTACATAGGAGGCAGTATTATAGCAGTTATATTCTTGTACATAGGAGCAGTATTATAGTAGTTATATTCTTGTACATAGGAGCAGTATTATAGTAGTTATATTCTTGTACATAGGAGCAGTATTATAGTACTTATATTCTTGTACATAGGAAGCGGTATAATAGTAGTTATATTCTTGTACATAGGAGCCGTATTATAGTAGTTATATTCTTGTACATAGAGGCAGTATTATAGGAGTTATATTCTTGTACATAGGTGCAGTATTATAATAGTTATATTCTTATACATAGTGGGCAGTATTATAGTAGTTATATTCTTGTACATAGTAGCAGTATTATAGTAGTTATATTCTTGTACGTAGGATCAGTATTATAGTAGTTATATTCTTGTATATAGGAGCAGTATTATAGGAGTTATATTCTTGTACATAGGAGGACCCTGTCCTCTAATGTGTGTGAGTATGTGATGATAGGGTAGATATTGCGGCATTCACTTGTACAGACGGGGGAGGTTCACACACAATGATGTATCTGCAAAGACGTTTTGTTCAGATTGTGCTGAATGTACCATATCTTGTGTCATTGTGTTCCCTGGTATGAAATCTTCACAGCTCCTTCTAATCACCCCTCCCGGCCATGTCCTTATATTACGGCACAGACGACTCCCACAGACATTCCACTGATGTAAGAGACGTCCGGATTCTTAGTGAGCCGGATATTTGCTTCTTATATCTGAAAAAAAGTAATGAATCTAAATATATGTGTATATTTAGGAATAGTCGGCTAAAAGCATCAGCGTTCGATGCCATGTGAGCCTTAGGGGCCATACACACAGTGGATTGTGCACCAGGTATTTTGGAATGGACACCGTGCCAAAATTCCAGCGTTGGCTGCCTGGTATCTGACTTCCATTGTTTTCAATAGGAGGCAGCGCTGCAGTTCATGGCCCAGCGGTTAAAAAGCAGGACCATGCCAAAAAAGGGAACCCTCTTGGCCCGGTGTGTTGACAGACGCCAATCGAAGCCATGGTGGATGTCCGTGTGTGGCTTAGCTCCATTGAGTGAATAGCCACGGCAGAGATAACCACGATTACCCTCAAGGTGTATGTGGTGGATTTTTACCGAATCAAAATCTCCTGTGTGAATGGGCCCCAAGTTCAAACCTTGTTTGTGATGTATATTTAGCGTGTTAAGTTTATAGCTCCCAACATACCCGCTAATCTTGTCCATATGGTTACAAAATAGATGTTATAACAGCTCTTTTTAGGCCTCCTTCTGAGCAATATACATTATTTTGCAGCAATAAATGTGTAGTAGAGTAATAGATTATTAATAAAAAAAAAAGCATCTCAATGGTGTAGATAAAGATGTATGTAGTGAGCTCCCTCTAGTGGTGGCTGTATAATCTGTATGTAGTGAGCTCCCTCTAGTGATGGCTGTATAATCTGTATGTAGTGATCTCCTCCTAGTGGTGGCTGTATATCCTGTATGTAGTGAGCTCCCTCTAGTGGTGGCTGTATAATCTGTATGTAGTGATCTCCCTCTAGTGGTGGCTGTATAATCTGTATGTAGTGAGCTCCCCCTAGTGGTGGCTGTATATCCTGTATGTAGTGAGCTCCCTCTAGTGGTGGCTGTATAATCTGGTTGTAGTGAGCTCCCTCTACTGGTGGCTGTATAATCTGTATGTAGTGAGTTCCCCCTAGTGGTGGCTGTAGAATTTGTATGTAGTGAACTCCCTCTGGTGGTGGCTGTATAATCTGTGTGTAGTGAGCTCCCTCTACTGGTGGCTGTAAAATCTGTATGTAGCGAGTTCCCCCTAGTGGTGGCTGTATAATCTGTATGTAGTGAGTTCCCCCTAGTGGTGGCTGTGGAATCTGTATGTAGTGAGCTCCCTCTAGTGGTGGCTGTATAATCTGTATGTAGTGTGCTCCCTCTAGTGGTGGCTGTATAATCTGTATGTAGTGAGCTCCCTCTAGTGGTGGCTGTATAATCTGTATGTAGTGAGCTCCCCCTAGTGGTGGCTGTATATTCTGTATGTAGTGAGCTCCCTTTAGTGCTGTCTGTATAATCTGTATGTAGTGAGGTTCCCCTAGTGGTAGCTGTATAATCTGTATGTAGTGAGTTTACTCTAGTAGTGGCTGTATAATCTGTATGTAGGGAGCTCCCCCTAGTGGTGGCTGTATAATCTGTATGTAGTGAGCTCCCACTATTGGTGGCTGTATAATCTGTATGTAGTGAGCTCCCTCTACTGGTGGCTGTATAATCTGTATGTAGTGAGTTCCCCCTAGTGGTGGCTGTAGAATCTGTATGTAGTGAACTCCCTCTGGTGGTAGCTGTATAATCTGTATGTAGTGAGCTCCCTCTAGTGGTGGCTGTATAATCTGTATGTAGTGTGCTCCCTCTAGTGGTAGCTGTATAATCTGTATGTAGTGAGCTCCCTCTATTGGTAGCTGTATAATCTGTATGTAGTGAGCTCCCTCTAGTGGTAGCTGTATAATCTGTATGTAGTGAGCTTCCTCTAGTGGTGGCTGTATAATCTGTATGTAGTGTGCTCCCTCTAGTGGTGACTGTATAATCTGTATGTAGTGAGCTCCCCCTAGTAGTGGCTGTATAATCTGTATGTAGTGAGCGCTCTCTAGTGGTGGCTGTATAATCTGTATGTAGTGAGCACACCTAGCGGTGGCTGTATAATCTGTATGTAGTGAGCTCCCCCTAGTGGTGGCTGTATAATCTGTATGTAGTGATCTCACTCTAGTGGTGGCTGTATAATATGTATATAGTGAGCTCCCCCTAGTGGTGATTACATGTAGACAGAACATTATTATGGAGCTTTATGGCTATGCTGAGATTTTGGAGCTTTGTATCAGAAAATCAAACCTCCAGCTGCTGTAAAGATCTGCTATGAAAATAATCAGTAAAGAATTTGGAACCTATTTAGATGAAATCGGAGATTATGGGCGATTTTCCATTGTCTGATGGGTGCGGCCCTCGTCACCTGTGAACAATGAATTGTTGATGATCATTCAGAGAAGATGGGAGAACATTCAGTGCCTAAGAAAACAGGTCGATGGCGCAGAAATAAATATGGCGCCATTTGTGGTTAACTGAACCTGGGAAATGTGCTGTTTCTGATTATGGGTGCGGAGGGGAGTTCGGTCTGATGAGTCATAAAGGAAGGTTATTAACAATGAAATCATGTACAATACTTCACACATACAGTGACATGTAGCAGTGTGAGATGATACCGTCTGGATGTCGGACCACCTGATCAGATACTGAGGACCTATCCAGAGGAAGGGTCCTCAGTATAAAACACTCAGAAACTCCTATGCAAAACTATGTGTCTGTCTCCCTCCTGTGGCTGCTCTTGGTATGACAATGCGCCTGATCGGGCAGACCTTTGGTATTGGCACGATTTTCTGTGTAACTTTTAACCCTTTCAGCACCATATTTCACCATAAGGGCAAGACTTTTTATGAAATTTGACGTGTTACGTTACGGTTTTACTTATCCAAGCCATTCTGAGATTGTTTTCTCGTGATACATTGTATTTAATTTCAGTCAAAATATTTCATTTTTATTTATAAAAAAAATCCCAAATTGTACAAAAGAATTGAAAAAATTCGCAACTTTCTGAATTTCAATTTCTTTTTTTTTAAAAAGAGATAGTGATACTTCATAAAATAGTTATTACTTACCATTCCCCATATGTCTGCTTTATGTTTGGATCATGTAGGAAATGCCGTTTTATTTTTTTGGGGACGTTAGAATGTTTAGAAGTGTAGAAGCAAATCTTAAAATTTCAAAGAAAATTTCCAAAACCCCCTTTTTTAAGGATCGGTCCAGTTATGAAGTTCTTGTTGGGCTAAATGACCCCATTTTAGAAACAAAACCACTCAAGGTATTCAACTGATTTTACAAACTTTCTTAACCCTTTAGGTGTTCCACAAGAATTAAAGGAAAATGGAGATGAAACTTCTAAATTTCACTTTTTTGGCAGATTTTTCATTTTAATCAATTTTTTTCCGGTAATAAAGCAAGGGTTAACAGCCAAACAAAACTCAATATTTATTACCCCGGTTCTACAGTGTACAGAAACACCCCACATGTGGTCATAAACCGCTGTACGGGCACACGGCAGGGCGTAGAAGGAAAAAAACGCCAGATGGTTTTTAGAAGGCAGATTTTGCTGCACTGTATAACCTGTATGTAGTGTGCTCCCTCTAGTGGTGGCTGTATAATCTGTATGTAGTGAGCTCCCTCTAGTGGTGGCTGTATAATCTGTATGTAGTGAGTTCCCTCCAGTGGTGACTGTATAATCTGTATGTAGTGAGCTCCCTCTAGTGGTGGCTGTATAATCTGTATGTAGTGAGCTCCCTCTAGTGGTGGCTGTATAATCTGTATGTAGTGAGCTCCCTCTAGTGGTGGCTGTATAATCTGTATGTACAGGTAAGGTAACAAACAATTGGCTGTTCTGGCACTGTTTTTATTTTTTGTTTTTTTACAATGTTCATCTCACAGGTTAGATAATGGGGCATTTTTATGGAGCAGGTTGTTACGGACGTGATGATATCAAATATGTCTACTTTTTTGTTTTAGCATTTTAGGGGTATTGCCACGTCCATAAGGGGCTCATTTTTGTGGGATAAGGTGATGGTTTGATTGGTATTACTTTGGGGCACATATGACTCTTTCACACTTTTTGTGATGTAAGGTGACAAAAAATTGCTTTTTTGGCACATTTTTTTTTTTTATGTGTTAACCTAAGGGGTTAGGTCATGTGATACTTTAATATTGCTGGTTGTTATGGATGCAGCGATACCTAATATGTCTACTTTATTTTTCAGTTTAACATTAGTGATGAGCGAGCATGCTCGGCCGAATATCTGTTTGGCTCGAGCATCGCTATGCTCGGCACATTGCGGTACTCGACCGAGTATTGCATGTGCTGGAGCGCAATGCTAGAGTCTCCTTCCCGCACGTTTCACGGGTTTTTTGCAGCCAATAAAGGTGCAGGTAAGTACTGCCCTCACTGTAATGCCAGTAGCCATGTTGGCTGCTGGCATCACAGTGATTGGCTGGCCGGAACGCGTCATTGGGTGCTATATAGCACCTGATGATGCATGTTCAGCTAAGACGTAGACAGGGAGAGCAGAGTGTAGGATGGCAAAGACAGTGTAGGGAGCATATTTCACGGTTTTTATTCAGAGAAAGCTTTTCCAAGACCCAAAAGTCCTTTTAAGGCTACTGTGTGTGTGTTTTAGAGCAGCAATGTATTTACCGCCTGCAGTCTCGGGGACAGTGCTTTGGAAGGGACAGATATTCGCTGTTTTTACTACCAAAAGCTTTTCAAAGACCCCAAAGTCCTTTTAAGGACTACTGTGCGTATTTGACAGCAGCAAGATATTTTCATTTTGTACCTATTAGTGACGTAAACTGTACATCATCCGCAGACTGTGTCTTTAATAATCTGGGCCACATCTAGTGTCCATAATCTGTGGTGTTCTGTAACCAAAACTTTAGAACATCTGCAATTTTTTAAGGGTGTGTGTATGATGCCCTCCTTTATGTGTAATAAAGGGTGTATTGGAGTGCCGGTACTTTGTCATTTTTGGCAGCCCTTTCACTTAGTGCAGGCATGCTCAAACTGTGGCCCTCCAGCTGTTGCAAAACTTCAACTCCTAGCATGCCCGAACAGCCTACACCTATCAGCCTACAGCAGGGCATTGTGGGAGTTGTAGTTTTACAACAGCTAGAGCAGCCATCCTCAAACTGCGGCCCTCTAGCTGTTATAAAACTACAACTCCCACAATGCCCTGCTGTAGACTGATAACCTGTAGGCTGTTCGGGCATGCTGGGAGTTGTAGTTTTGCAACAGCTGGAGGGCCGCAGGTTGAGGATGCCTGAGCTAGAGGGTCGCAGGTTGAGTATGCCTGACCTAGTGCATAGGCTTGAGTGTAGGAGTCCCACTACCTGAACAATTGTACCAAAATGTGAATGAGGCCCTCCTTTATGTGATATACAGGCTGTATCGGAGTGCTTCTTCCTTGTAATTTTTGGCAGCATCTGCACTGTATATACAATTGAATCTCAAGGAAAGAATGTTTTCTAACAATTTTTCTTGTGAAATAGATTTTTTTGGGGGGGTTTTGTGCGTATTATTGTAAGTCTGTAAAAGTGGCGTACTACTCGGACAACATGATTCCCAGCAGCGACCTGGGAGTCCAAGATGCATCCAGACATACTCCCCATGCTGTTCCAGATCCATTTTGGTGGTGTTTCTGTCACTTTAAGACCTTTTCTAATGGACCAGGCACCCTCCCCTCTTCAGAGAAGGGGGCACCTGGTTATCTCCCATTGACTTCCATTATACTCGGGTGCTTGGCCGAGGACACGAATATAGCAATGTGTTTGGGCCAAACACCCGAATACTTTGATGCTCGCTCATCACTATTTATCACAATAAAAGCATTTTGGAAACAAAAAAATCATGTTTTAGTGTCTCAGTCTGAGAGCCATAGTTTTTTTTTATTTTTTGGGGGAGATTGTCGTATGTAGGGGCTCATTATTTTAGGGATGAGGTGACGGTTTGATTGGTACTATTTTAGGGTACATATGACTATTTGATCACCTAGTAGTACATTTTTATGTGCTATAAGGTGACAAAAACGTTTGTTTTAGCAGTTTTTATTTTTATTTTTAAACACAGTGATGTCACAGTACAGGGATAATAAACACAGTGATGTCACAGAACAGGGATAATAATTACAATGATGTCACAGTACAGGGATAATATACACAGTGATGTCACAGTACAGAGATAATAAACACAGTGATGTCACAGTACAGGGATAATAAACACAGTGCTGTCACAGTACAGGGATAATAAACACAGTGATGTCACAGTACAGGGATAATACACACAGTGATGTCACAGTACAGGGATAATAAACACAGTGATGTCACAGTACAGAGATAATAAACACAGTGATGTCACAGTACAGGGATAATAAACACAGTGATGTCACAGTACAGGGATAATAAACACAGTGATGTCACAGTACAGAGATAATATACACAGTGATGTCACAGTACAGGGATAATAAACACAGTGATGTCACAGTACAGGGATAATAAACACAGTGATGTCACAGTACAGGGATAATAAACACAGTGATGTCACAGTACAGGGATAATAAACACAGTGATGTCACAGTACAGGGATAATAAACACAGTGATGTCACAGTACAGGGATAATAAACACAGTGATGTCACAGTACAGGGATAATAAACACAGTGATGTCACAGTACAGGGATAATAAACACAGTGATGTCACCATACAGGGATAATAAACACAGAGATGTCACAGTACAGAGATAATACACACAGTGATGTCACAGTACAGGGATAATAAACACAGTGATGTCACAGTACAGGGATAATAAACACAGTGATGTCACAGTACAGAGATAATAAACACAGTGATGTCACAGTACAGGGATAATAAACACAGTGATGTCACAGTACAGGGATAATAAACACAGTGATGTCACAGTACAGGGATAATAAACACAGTGATGTCACAGTACAGGGATAATAAACACAGTCATGTCACAGTACAGGGATAATAAACACAGTGATGTCACAGAACAGGGATAATAATTACAGTGATGTCACAGTACAGCGATAATATACACAGTGATGTCACAGTACAGGGATAATAAACACAGTGATGTCACAGTGCAGGGATAATAAACACAGTGATGTCACAGCACAGGGATAATAAACACAGTGATGTCACAGTACAGGATAATAAACACAGTGATGTCACAGTACAGAGATAATAAATACAGTGATGTCACAGTACAGGGATAATAAACACAGTGATGTCACAGTACAGGGATAATAAACACAGTGATGTCACAGTACAGGGATAATAAACACAGTGATGTCACAGTACAGGGATAATAAACACAGTGATGTCACAGTACAGGGATAATAAACACAGTGATGTCACAGTACAGGATAATAAACACAGTGATGTCACAGAACAGAGATAATAAACACAGCGATGTCACAGTACAGGGATAATAAACACAGTGATGTCACAGTACAGAGATAATAAACACAATGATGTCACAGTACAGGGATAATAAACACAGTGATGTCACAGTACAGGGATAATACACACAGTGATGTCACAGTACAGAGATAATAAACACAGTGATGTCACAGTACAGAGATAATACACACAGTGATGTCACAGTACAGGGATAATAAACACAGTGATGTCACAGTACAGGGATAATAAACACAGGGATGTCACAATACAGAGATAATAAACACAGTGATGTCACAGTACAGGGATAATAAACACAGGGATGTCACAGTACAGAGATAATAAACACAGTAATGTCACAGTACAGGGATAATACACACAGTGATGTCTCAGTATAGAGATAATAAACACAGTGATGTCACAGTACAGGGATAATAACCACAGTGATGTCACAGTACAGAGATAATAAACACAGTGATGTCACAGTACAGGGATAATACACACAGTGATGTCACAGTACAGAGATAATAAACACAGTGATGTCACAGTACAGGGATAATAAACACAGTGATGTCACAGTACAGAGATAATAAACACAGTGATGTCACAGTACAGGGATAATAAACACAGTGATGTCACAGTACAGGGATAATAAACACAGTGATGTCACAGTACAGGGATAATAAACACAGTGATGTCACAGTACAGGGATAATAAACACAGTGATGTCACAGTACAGGGATAATAAACACAGTGATGTCACAGTACAGGGATAATAAACACAGTGATGTCACAGTACAGGATAATAAACACAGTGATGTCACAGTACAGAGATAATAAACACAGCGATGTCACAGTACAGGGATAATAAACACAGTGATGTCACAGTACAGAGATAATAAACACAGTGATGTCACAGTACAGGGATAATAAACACAGTGATGTCACAGTACAGGGATAATAAACACAGTGATGTCACAGTACAGGGATAATAAACACAGTGATGTCACAGAACAGGGATAATAATTACAGTGATGTCACAGTACAGGGATAATATACACAGTGATGTCACAGTACAGGGATAATAAACACAGTGATGTCACAGTACAGGGATAATAAACACAGTGATGTCACAGCACAGGGATAATAAACACAGTGATGTCACAGTACAGGATAATAAACACAGTGATGTCACAGTACAGAGATAATAAATACAGTGATGTCACAGTACAGGGATAATAAACACAGTGATGTCACAGTACAGGGATAATAAACACAGTGATGTCACAGTACAGGGATAATAAACACAGTGATGTCACAGTACAGGGATAATAAACACAGTGATGTCACAGTACAGGGATAATAAACACAGTGATGTCACAGTACAGAGATAATAAACACAGTGATGTCACAGTACAGGGATAATAAACACAGTGATGTCACAGTACAGGGATAATAAACACAGTGATGTCACAGTACAGAGATAATACACACAGTGATGTCACAGTACAGAGATAATAAACACAGTGATGTCACAGTACAGAGATAATAAACACAGTGATGTCACAGTACAGGGATAATAAACACAGTGATGTCACAGTACAGGGATAATAAACACAGTGATGTCACAGTACAGGGATAATAAACACAGTGATGTCACAGTACAGGGATAATAAACACAGTGATGTCACAGTACAGGGATAATAAACACAGTGATGTCACAGTACAGGGATAATAAACACAGTGATGTCACAGTACAGAGATAATAAACACAGTGATGTCACAGTACAGAGATAATAAACACAGTGATGTCACAGTACAGGGATAATAAACACAGTGATGTCACAGTACAGAGATAATAAACACAGTGATGTCACAGTACAGGGATAATAAACACAGTGATGTCACAGTACAGGGATAATAAACACAGTGATGTCACAGTACAGGGATAATAAACACAGTGATGTCACAGTACAGAGATAATAAACACAGTGATGTCACAGTACAGGGATAATAAACACAGTGATGTCACAGTACAGGGATAATAAACACAGTGATGTCACAGTACAGAGATAATAAACACAGTGATGTCACAGTACAGGGATAATAAACACAGTGATGTCACAGTACAGGGATAATAAACACAGTGATGTCACAGTACAGGGATAATAAACACAGTGATGTCACAGTACAGGGATAATAAACACAGTGATGTCACAGTACAGGGATAATAAACACAGTGATGTCACAGTACAGAGATAATAAACACAGTGATGTCACAGTACAGGGATAATAAACACAGTGATGTCACAGTACAGGGATAATAAACACAGTGATGTCACAGTACAGAGATAATAAACACAGTGATGTCACAGTACAGGGATAATAAACACAGTGATGTCACAGTACAGGGATAATAAACACAGTGATGTCACAGTACAGGGATAATAAACACAGTGATGTCACAGTACAGGGATAATAAACACAGTGATGTCACAGTACAGGGATAATAAACACAGTGATGTCACAGAACAGGGATAATAATTACAGTGATGTCACAGTACAGGGATAATATACACAGTGATGTCACAGTACAGGGATAATAAACACAGTGATGTCACAGTGCAGGGATAATAAACACAGTGATGTCACAGCACAGGGATAATAAACACAGTGATGTCACAGTACAGGATAATAAACACAGTGATGTCACAGTACAGAGATAATAAATACAGTGATGTCACAGTACAGGGATAATAAACACAGTGATGTCACAGTACAGGGATAATAAACACAGTGATGTCACAGTACAGGGATAATAAACACAGTGATGTCACAGTACAGGGATAATAAACACAGTGATGTCACAGTACAGGGATAATAAACACAGTGATGTCACAGTACAGGATAATAAACACAGTGATGTCACAGTACAGAGATAATAAACACAGCGATGTCACAGTACAGGGATAATAAACACAGTGATGTCACAGTACAGAGATAATAAACACAGTGATGTCACAGTACAGGGATAATAAACACAGTGATGTCACAGTACAGGGATAATACACACAGTGATGTCACAGTACAGAGATAATAAACACAGTGATGTCACAGTACAGAGATAATACACACAGTGATGTCACAGTACAGGGATAATAAACACAGTGATGTCACAGTACAGGGATAATAAACACAGGGATGTCACAATACAGAGATAATAAACACAGTGATGTCACAGTACAGGGATAATAAACACAGGGATGTCACAGTACAGAGATAATAAACACAGTAATGTCACAGTACAGGGATAATACACACAGTGATGTCTCAGTATAGAGATAATAAACACAGTGATGTCACAGTACAGGGATAATAACCACAGTGATGTCACAGTACAGAGATAATAAACACAGTGATGTCACAGTACAGGGATAATACACACAGTGATGTCACAGTACAGAGATAATAAACACAGTGATGTCACAGTACAGGGATAATAAACACAGTGATGTCACAGTACAGAGATAATAAACACAGTGATGTCACAGTACAGGGATAATAAACACAGTGATGTCACAGTACAGGGATAATAAACACAGTGATGTCACAGTACAGGGATAATAAACACAGTGATGTCACAGTACAGGGATAATAAACACAGTGATGTCACAGTACAGGGATAATAAACACAGTGATGTCACAGTACAGGGATAATAAACACAGTGATGTCACAGTACAGGGATAATAAACACAGTGATGTCACAGTACAGAGATAATAAACACAGTGATGTCACAGTACAGGGATAATAAACACAGTGATGTCACAGTACAGAGATAATAAACACAGTGATGTCACAGTACAGGGATAATAAACACAGTGATGTCACAGTACAGGGATAATAAACACAGTGATGTCACAGTACAGGGATAATAAACACAGTGATGTCACAGAACAGGGATAATAATTACAGTGATGTCACAGTACAGGGATAATATACACAGTGATGTCACAGTACAGGGATAATAAACACAGTGATGTCACAGTGCAGG
This sequence comes from Bufotes viridis, assembly GCA_033119425.1. NCBI lineage: Eukaryota > Metazoa > Chordata > Amphibia > Anura > Bufonidae > Bufotes > Bufotes viridis. Next base: position 500,449,424 of record CM065591.1, read on the forward strand.
GATAATAAACACAGTGATGTCACAGCACAGGGATAATAAACACAGTGATGTCACAGTACAGGATAATAAACACAGTGATGTCACAGTACAGAGATAATAAATACAGTGATGTCACAGTACAGGGATAATAAACACAGTGATGTCACAGTACAGGGATAATAAACACAGTGATGTCACAGTACAGGGATAATAAACACAGTGATGTCACAGTACAGGGATAATAAACACAGTGATGTCACAGTACAGGATAATAAACACAGTGATGTCACAGTACAGAGATAATAAACACAGTGATGTCACAGTACAGGGATAATAAACACAGTGATGTCACAGTACAGGGATAATAAACACAGTGATGTCACAGTACAGAGATAATAAACACAGTGATGTCACAGTACAGAGATAATAAACACAGTGATGTCACAGTACAGGGATAATAAACACAGTGATGTCACAGTACAGGGATAATACACACAGTGATGTCACAGTACAGAGATAATACACACAGTGATGTCACAGTACAGGGATAATAAACACAGTGATGTCACAGTACAGGGATAATAAACACAGGGATGTCACAGTACAGAGATAATAAACACAGTGATGTCACAGTACAGGGATAATAAACACAGGGATGTCACAGTACAGAGATAATAAACACAGTGATGTCACAGTACAGGGATAATACACACAGTGATGTCACAGTATAGAGATAATAAACACAGTGATGTCACAGTACAGGGATAATAAACACAGTGATGTCACAGTACAGGGATAATAAACACAGTGATGTCACAGTACAGAGATAATAAACACAGTGATGTCACAGTACAGGGATAATAAACACAGTGATGTCACAGTACAGAGATAATAAACACAGTGATGTCACAGTACAGGGATAATAAACACAGTGATGTCACAGTACAGGGATAATAAACACAGTGATGTCACAGTACAGGGATAATAAACACAGTGATGTCACAGTACAGGGATAATAAACACAGTGATGTCACAGTACAGGGATAATAAACACAGTGATGTCACAGTACAGGGATAATAAACACAGTGATGTCACAGTACAGGGATAATAAAACACAGTGATGTCACAGTACAGGGATAATAAACACAGTGATGTCACAGTACAGGGATAATAAACACAGTGATGTCACAGTACAGGGATAATAAACACAGTGATGTCACAGTACAGAGATAATAAACACAGTGATGTCACAGTACAGGGATAATAAACACAGTGATGTCACAGTACAGAGATAATAAACACAGTGATGTCACAGTACAGGGATAATAAACACAGTGATGTCACAGTACAGAGATAATAAACACAGTGATGTCACAGTACAGAGATAATAAACACAGTGATGTCACAGTACAGGGATAATAAACACAGTGATGTCACAGTACAGAGATAATAAACACAGTGATGTCACAGTACAGGGATAATAAACACAGTGATGTCACAGTACAGAGATAATAAACACAGTGATGTCACAGTACAGAGATAATAAACACAGTGATGTCACAGTACAGGGATAATAAACACAGTGATGTCACAGTACAGGGATAATAAACACAGTGATGTCACAGTACAGGGATAATAAACACAGTGATGTCACAGTACAGGGATAATAAACACAGTGATGTCACAGTACAGGGATAATAAACACAGTGATGTCACAGTACAGGGATAATAAACACAGTGATGTCACAGTACAGGGATAATAAACACAGTGATGTCACAGTACAGGGATAATAAACACAGTGATGTCACAGTACAGGGATAATAAACACAGTGATGTCACAGTACAGGGATAATAAACACAGTGATGTCACAGTACAGGGATAATAAACACAGTGATGTCACAGTACAGGGATAATAAACACAGTGATGTCACAGTACAGGGATAATAAACACAGTGATGTCACAGTACAGGGATAATAAACACAGTGATGTCACAGTACAGAGATAATAAACACAGTGATGTCACAGTACAGAGATAATAAACACAGTGATGTCACAGTACAGGGATAATAAACACAGTGATGTCACAGTACAGGGATAATAAACACAGTGATGTCACAGTACAGGGATAATAAACACAGTGATGTCACAGTACAGAGATAATAAACACAGTGATGTCACAGTACAGGGATAATAAACACAGTGATGTCACAGTACAGGGATAATAAACACAGTGATGTCACAGTACAGAGATAATAAACACAGTGATGTCACAGTACAGGGATAATAAACACAGTGATGTCACAGTACAGGGATAATAAACACAGTGATGTCACAGTACAGAGATAATAAACACAGTGATGTCACAGTACAGGGATAATAAACACAGTGATGTCACAGTACAGAGATAATAAACACAGTGATGTCACAGTACAGGGATAATAAACACAGTGATGTCACAGTACAGGGATAATAAACACAGTGATGTCACAGTACAGGGATAATAAACACAGTGATGTCACAGTACAGAGATAATAAACACAGTGATGTCACAGTACAGGGATAATAAACACAGTGATGTCACAGTACAGAGATAATAAACACAGTGATGTCACAGTACAGGGATAATAAACACAGTGATGTCACAGTACAGGGATAATAAACACAGTGATGTCACAGTACAGGGATAATAAACACAGTGATGTCACAGTACAGGGATAATAAACACAGTGATGTCACAGTACAGGGATAATAAACACAGTGATGTCACAGTACAGGGATAATAAACACAGTGATGTCACAGTACAGGGATAATAAACACAGTGATGTCACAGTACAGAGATAATAAACACAGTGATGTCACAGTACAGAGATAATAAACACAGTGATGTCACAGTACAGGGATAATAAACACAGTGATGTCACAGTACAGGGATAATAAACACAGTGATGTCACAGTACAGGGATAATAAACACAGTGATGTCACAGTACAGGGATAATAAACACAGTGATGTCACAGTACAGGGATAATAAACACAGTGATGTCACAGTACAGAGATAATAAACACAGTGATGTCACAGTACAGGGATAATAAACACAGTGATGTCACAGTACAGGGATAATAAACACAGTGATGTCACAGTACAGAGATAATAAACACAGTGATGTCACAGTACAGGGATAATAAACACAGTGATGTCACAGTACAGGGATAATAAACACAGTGATGTCACAGTACAGGGATAATAAACACAGTGATGTCACAGTACAGAGATAATAAACACAGTGATGTCACAGTACAGGGATAATAAACACAGTGATGTCACAGTACAGGGATAATATACACAGTGATGTCACAGTACAGAGATAATAAACACAGTGATGTCACAGTACAGGGATAATACACACAGTGATGTCACAGTACAGGGACAATAAACACAGTGATGTCACAGTACAGGAATAATAAACACAGTGATGTCACAGTACAGTGATAATAAACACAGTGATGTCACAGTACAGGGATAATAAACACAGTGATGTCACAGTACAGGGATAATAATCACAGTGATGTCACAGTACAGGGATAATAAACACAGTGATGTCACAGTACAGAGATAATAAACACAGTGATGTCACAGTACAGGGATAATAAACATAGTGATGTCACAGTACACGGATAATATACACAGTGATGTCACAGTACAGGGATAATAAACACAGTGATGTCACAGTACAGGATAATAAACACAGTGATGTCACAGTACAGAGATAATAAACACAGCGATGTCACAGTACAGGGATAATAAACACAGTGATGTCACAGTACAGGGATAATACACACAGTGATGTCACAGTACAGGGATAATACACACAGTGATGTCACAGTACAGAGATAATAAACACAATGATGTCACAGTACAGGGATAATAAACACAGTGATGTCACAGTACAGGGATAATACACACAGTGATGTCACAGTACAGAGATAATACACACAGTGATGTCACAGTACAGGGATAATAAACACAGTGATGTCACAGTACAGGGATAATAAACACAGGGATGTCACAATACAGAGATAATAAACACAGTGATGTCACAGTACAGGGATAATAAACACAGGGATGTCACAGTACAGAGATAATAAACACAGTGATGTCACAGTACAGGGATAATACACACAGTGATGTCACAGTATAGAGATAATAAACACAGTGATGTCACAGTACAGGGATAATAACCACAGTGATGTCACAGTACAGAGATAATAAACACAGTGATGTCACAGTACAGGGATAATACACACAGTGATGTCACAGTACAGAGATAATAAACACAGTGATGTCACAGTACAGGGATAATAAACACAGTGATGTCACAGTACAGAGATAATAAACACAGTGATGTCACAGTACAGAGATAATAAACACAGTGATGTCACAGTACAGGGATAATAAACACAGTGATGTCACAGTACAGGGATAATAAACACAGTGATGTCACAGTACAGGGATAATAAACACAGTGATGTCACAGTACAGGGATAATAAACACAGTGATGTCACAGTACAGGGATAATAAACACAGTGATGTCACAGTACAGGGATAATAAACACAGTGATGTCACAGTACAGAGATAATAAACACAGTGATGTCACAGTACAGAGATAATACACACAGTGATGTCACAGTACAGGGATAATAAACACAGTGATGTCACAGTACAGGGATAATAAACACAGTGATGTCACAGTACAGGGATAATAAACACAGTGATGTCACAGTACAGGGATAATAAACACAGTGATGTCACAGTACAGGGATAATAAACACAGTGATGTCACAGTACAGGGATAATAAACACAGTGATGTCACAGTACAGAGATAATAAACACAGTGATGTCACAGTACAGGGATAATAAACACAGTGATGTCACAGTACAGGGATAATAAACACAGTGATGTCACAGTACAGAGATAATAAACACAGTGATGTCACAGTACAGGGATAATAAACACAGTGATGTCACAGTACAGGGATAATAATCACAGTGATGTCACAGTACAGGGATAATAAACACAGTGATGTCACAGTACAGAGATAATAAACACAGTGATGTCACAGTACAGAGATAATAAACACAGTGATGTCACAGTACACGGATAATAAACACAGTGATGTCACAGTATAGAGATAATAAACACATTGATGTCACAGTATAGAGATAATAAACACAGTGATGTCACAGTACAGGGACAATAAACACAGTGATGTCACAGTACAGGAATAATAAACACAGTGATGTCACAGTACAGTGATAATAAACACAGTGATGTCACAGTACAGGGATAATAAACACAGTGATGTCACAGTACAGGGATAATAATCACAGTGATGTCACAGTACAGGGATAATAAACACAGTGATGTCACAGTACAGAGATAATAAACACAGTGATGTCACAGTACAGGGATAATAAACATAGTGATGTCACAGTACAGAGATAATAAACACAGTGATGTCACAGTACAGAGATAATAAACACAGTGATGTCACAGTACACGGATAATAAACACAGTGATGTCACAGTATAGAGATAATAAACACAGTGATGTCACAGTACAGGGATAATAAACACAGTGATGTCACAGTACAGAGATAATAAACACAGTGATGTCACAGTACAGAGATAATAAACACAGTGATGTCACAGTACAGAGATAATATACACAGTGATGTCACAGTACAGAGATAATAAACACAGTGATGTCACCATACAGGGATAATAAACACAGAGATGTCACAGTACAGAGATAATACACACAGTGATGTCACAGTACAGGGATAATAAACACAGTGATGTCACAGTACAGGGATAATAAACACAGTCATGTCACAGTACAGGGATAATAAACACAGTGATGTCACAGTAGAGGGATAATAAACACAGTGATGTCACAGTACAGGGATAATAAACACAATGATGTCACAGTACAGGGATAATAAACACAGTGATGTCACAGTACAGGGATAATAAACACAGTGATGTCACAGAACAGGGATAATAAACACAGTTATGTCACAGTACAGGGATAATACACAGTGATGTCACAGTACAGGGATAATAAACACAGTGATGTCACAGTGCAGGGATAATAAACACAGTGATGTCACAGCACAGGGATAATAAACACAGTGATGTCACAGTACAGGATAATAAACACAGTGATGTCACAGTACAGAGATAATAAATACAGTGATGTCACAGTACAGGGATAATAAACACAGTGATGTCACAGTACAGGGATAATAAACACAGTGATGTCACAGTACAGGGATAATAAACACAGTGATGTAACAGTACAGGGATAATAAACACAGTGATGTCACAGTACAGGATAATAAACACAGTGATGTCACAGTACAGAGATAATAAACACAGCGATGTCACAGTACAGGGATAATAAACACAGTGATGTCACAGTACAGAGATAATAAACACAATGATGTCACAGTACAGGGATAATAAACACAGTGATGTCACAGTACAGGGATAATACACACAGTGATGTCACAGTACAGAGATAATAAACACAGTGATGTCACAGTACAGAGATAATACACACAGTGATGTCACAGTACAGGGATAATAAACACAGTGATGTCACAGTACAGGGATAATAAACACAGGGATGTCACAATACAGAGATAATAAACACAGTGATGTCACAGTACAGGGATAATAAACACAGGGATGTCACAGTACAGAGATAATAAACACAGTAATGTCACAGTACAGGGATAATACACACAGTGATGTCTCAGTATAGAGATAATAAACACAGTGATGTCACAGTACAGGGATAATAACCACAGTGATGTCACAGTACAGAGATAATAAACACAGTGATGTCACAGTACAGGGATAATACACACAGTGATGTCACAGTACAGAGATAATAAACACAGTGATGTCACAGTACAGGGATAATAAACACAGTGATGTCACAGTACAGAGATAATAAACACAGTGATGTCACAGTACAGAGATAATAAACACAGTGATGTCACAGTACAGGGATAATAAACACAGTGATGTCACAGTACAGGGATAATAAACACAGTGATGTCACAGTACAGGGATAATAAACACAGTGATGTCACAGTACAGGGATAATAAACACAGTGATGTCACCATACAGGGATAATAAACACAGAGATGTCACAGTACAGAGATAATACACACAGTGATGTCACAGTACAGGGATAATAAACACAGTGATGTCACAGTACAGGGATAATAAACACAGTGATGTCACAGTACAGAGATAATAAACACAGTGATGTCACAGTACAGGGATAATAAACACAGTGATGTCACAGTACAGGGATAATAAACACAGTGATGTCACAGTACAGGGATAATAAACACAGTGATGTCACAGTACAGGGATAATAAACACAGTCATGTCACAGTACAGGGATAATAAACACAGTGATGTCACAGAACAGGGATAATAATTACAGTGATGTCACAGTACAGCGATAATATACACAGTGATGTCACAGTACAGGGATAATAAACACAGTGATGTCACAGTGCAGGGATAATAAACACAGTGATGTCACAGCACAGGGATAATAAACACAGTGATGTCACAGTACAGGATAATAAACACAGTGATGTCACAGTACAGAGATAATAAATACAGTGATGTCACAGTACAGAGATAATAAATACAGTGATGTCACAGTACAGGGATAATAAACACAGTGATGTCACAGTACAGGGATAATAAACACAGTGATGTCACAGTACAGGGATAATAAACACAGTGATGTCACAGTACAGGGATAATAAACACAGTGATGTCACAGTACAGGATAATAAACACAGTGATGTCACAGAACAGAGATAATAAACACAGCGATGTCACAGTACAGGGATAATAAACACAGTGATGTCACAGTACAGAGATAATAAACACAATGATGTCACAGTACAGGGATAATAAACACAGTGATGTCACAGTACAGGGATAATACACACAGTGATGTCACAGTACAGAGATAATAAACACAGTGATGTCACAGTACAGAGATAATACACACAGTGATGTCACAGTACAGGGATAATAAACACAGTGATGTCACAGTACAGGGATAATAAACACAGGGATGTCACAATACAGAGATAATAAACACAGTGATGTCACAGTACAGGGATAATAAACACAGGGATGTCACAGTACAGAGATAATAAACACAGTAATGTCACAGTACAGGGATAATACACACAGTGATGTCTCAGTATAGAGATAATAAACACAGTGATGTCACAGTACAGGGATAATAACCACAGTGATGTCACAGTACAGAGATAATAAACACAGTGATGTCACAGTACAGGGATAATACACACAGTGATGTCACAGTACAGAGATAATAAACACAGTGATGTCACAGTACAGGGATAATAAACACAGTGATGTCACAGTACAGAGATAATAAACACAGTGATGTCACAGTACAGAGATAATAAACACAGTGATGTCACAGTACAGGGATAATAAACACAGTGATTGTAACGGACCGTTTCTGCAGACAAGGGGTAAAAACCGTTTAGGCGATCAGTCCCCTTTACAGAGATATAGGCCCAGCTACTGCAGGACACCAAACTCCCGAACTGGATACAAAATAGCACTCCAACTCCCGTACTGGAACCTCCCAAATAGCTGCTAGCAGACGAACAGGAAAAGCAGACAATCAGCTTACACTCCTGGCAATCAGTCTCTAACAGCATACAGTGAATCCCCAAGAACGAGACGAGGCTCCGTATTGAGGGTAAACAGGAATTCTCACATTTATTAACGGCTACCTGCCTGGTATTTATCCAGGTCTCCCACCTGGTGGACACTCCCTAGGGGACCAGAAGGAAGACTGCGACACGGGATACAGCAGCCAATCACACACATTGGGACAATACAGACACCCCAGCATAGTCACTCCCTCTGCCTGGTGATCACCATCACCCTACATGGGTAATGCAATCATCACAGGCAGACAGAATACACAATGTCTTTCTGTCCTGGAGACAATTGAGGGAGTCATTCAATTATCTCTCAGGACAAAGGGGAAATTGCCAATACACATGTGGGGGACAATAGGACAGACATCACTATTCAATACACAATGTCCCACCCTTTACAATACACACAGACATTTCAGAGACAAGACTCCATTATGCACATGGGGACACAGAACAAGCATTACTGATAAAATACACCAGGTAAGACACATTACATTAAAACTATACCAAGGGGTAAAAACCGCTTTAGGCGATCGGCCCCCTTTACGAGAGATATAGGCACAGCTACTGCAGAACACCAAACTCCCGAACTGGATACAAAATAGCACTCCAACTCCTGCACTGGAACCTTCCCAAATAGCTGCTAGCAGACGAACAGGAAAAGCAGACAATCAGCTTACACTCCTGGCAATCAGTCTCTAACAGCATACAGTGAATCCCCCAAGAACGAGATCGAGGCTCCGTATTGAGGGTAAACAGGAATTCTCACATTTATTAACGGCTACCTGCCTGGTATTTATCCAGGTCTCCCTACCTGGTGGACACTCCTAGAGGACCAGAAGGAAGACTGCGACACGGGATACAGCAGCCAATCACACACATTGGGACAATACAGACACCCCCAGCATAGCTCTTCCTCTGCCTGTGATACCATCACCCTACATGGGTAATGCAATCATCACAGGCAGGACGAATACACAATGTCTTTCTGTCCTGGAGACAATTGAGGAGTCATTCAACTATCTCTCAGGACAAAGGGAAATCGCCAATACACATGTGGGGACAATAGGACAGACATCACTATTCAATATACAATGTCCCACCCTTTACAATACACACAGACATTTCAGAGACAAGACTCCATTATGCACATGGGGACACAGAACAAGCTATTACTGATAAAATACACCAGGTAAGACACATTACATTAAAACTATACATTTAACATATCCCCAGATAGCTCAGGTCTGAGCGCACATTATTAAGTGAATGGCGCCAGACCACACGAATACTAGTTTAATCGCCATGGAGCCAAAGTCTTTACAGTCAGTTTCATACGAATGGGCTCCATGGGATTCCTATCTGGGGTATAACACATTCAACCAAAACTACCGAATCCCCAGGCAGAAAAGCACGAATTAAGCTTTTCTGCAGGTAAAAAGATGTCTTTTAACAGGGGGCCATAGTCCAAAGGCAGCAGGCGAGCAACCAGGTTTCTTCCAATGCAATGTGGCGAGATTGTCTCGTCACATCTCTCCCCTTTTTCCAAACAGACTAACAGGGTATCTGACCTCCTGCCGGTCAGTGCCCTTGTTAGTCCAGCAGCCCACCCACAAAAACACAATCAACAGCACAGCCCACCCACACAAATAGTTACTGCAACTGGGCAGAGGAGAAGCTTGTCCATGTCCAGGTGCCTCACCACGGCTGTAAAGCTGGGCAATGGGCACGCTGACTTGTGGTGCTGCATGGCAGAGACCCGCCACTCTGCCCTGTTGCCAGCGCCACTGGGAGGGTAGCCTGGTTGAAGCCTGAGTTGAGGGGACCGTCTGTCTCCCCTTTAGATATACAGTCCTGCTGCTGGAGACCGACTGCACTCCCTTTGCCACACAGCTCTGCTGCATGGAGTCCTAGACTGCCTCCCCTTGGGTTACACAGCTCTGCTGCTGTGGAAGAAGGAGACTGAGCCTCTCCTCCTGCCGCACATATCTGCCCACATCCGCCGCTGGGGAGAGGTGGTAAGTCTCTCTCTCCCATACATACCTTCACTCTCAGTGTGTAGGGAGACTCGACTGTCTCTCCTCCCAACACAGAGTCCTGCTGCTGGAGAAAGGAGACTGCCTCTATTCCCGCTGGGTTACTCTGCCGTCTGGGCCGGGAGACCGGTTCGCTCACCAAATAATACTGCCGCTGGGAAATGAGACTGTCACCCCCAAGATCACGCTGCTGATGTGGGGTGGAACAACTACTCTGCCCCCTGTAGCTCAGCTTGCCGGTTGGGGAATGGAGCTCAGGCTCCCAATTCCTGTGGCATCTCCCGCTGAGCCAGGCCCACCCTGCGAGACCCAGAATGCGACCACCAATTGCAATACCGGTGGAGACCTCGGTCCCATCTCACCTGCCGCCTGGGGTCCTTCCAGTAAATTTCCACAATACCTTCCCAGCGAATGGGCTGCTGGATCTGATCTACTCTGCTGTCCTGCTGGAGCCTTCCCAACGGAATGTGGAAGAGAGATCTCGGTAGTCCTGCTCCAGCTCCCACCTCCAGGGTTGCTAGGCGAGCCAGGCCTTGTCTCACGCTCATGGGGGTCATCCTCGTCATGCCCTTAGCCTCCCTCCCTCGTAGAAAATGTCCTGAAGTCTGTCTCTGCAGCAGGACTCCCGAAGTCAGGCTCTGGGCAGTGATTCCCATGCCAAGCCAGAACCATCAAACTCCCTCTCCCTCTGGCTTGTCATACGCGGCTGTCCAGGTGTATACTGTGCCATATACCACCAGAGCGCCTGGTAGGCATTCCAGCCATAGCTCCTGCCATACCCGTGGTCTAGTTCCTTCACCGCACTCATCCAGGGGCTGCTCTCCCAGAAAGGGCATCCGCAGGGCCACTTGCTTCTGCCACCGCTGCCTTCACTGGGGAGACTCTCACGCCGGCTGGTGTTGCACATTGTCCAGGGCTGGCACCATGATGCCTTTCCACGCGCCCCGGCCAACTGCAGGTCCTCCTCCTGGGATGACACCGCTGGTTCCATTCTGGTGCTTTTAGGTCGCTGTGCACTGGGACATGCGCTGCCCCACTATGCAAATCCAAGGAAATGGTGTCTCCGTAGCTGTCCTGGCATGTAGTGAACCATCCCGCTGCTCGCCACCAATTGTAACGGAATCGTTGCTGCAGATCAAGGGGTAAAAAACCGTTTAGGCGACGGCCCCCTTTACAGTGATATAGGCATGCTACCGCAGAACACCAAACTCCGAACTGATACAAATATAGCACTCCAACCCCGTACTGAACCTTCCCAAATAGCTGCTAGCAGACGAGCAGGAAAGGCACAACCAGCTTACACTGGCAGGCACTCTGGGCCTAACAGCATACAGTGAACTTCCCAAGAACGAGACGAGGCTCCGTGCATTGATGGCAAACAGGACTCTCCTAACATCTTATTAACGGCAATGACCTGCCTGGAGAGTTATCCAGAGTCTCCCACCTGGTGGACACTCCCTAGAGGACCAGACGGAAGACTGCGACACTGGCAGGACAGCAGCCAATCACACACATTGGGACAATACAGAGAATTCCCCAGCATAGCTTCCCTGCCTGTGATACCATCACCCTACATGGGTAATGCAATCGTCACAGGCAGACGAAGGCACACGTCTTCTGTCCTGAGACAATTGAGGAGTCATTCAACTATCTCTCAGGACAAAGGGAATCGCCAATACACATGTGGGGACAATAGGACAGACATCACTATTCAATACACAATGTCCCACCCTTTACAATACACACAGACATTTCAGAGACAAGACTCCATTATGCACATGGGGACACAGAACAAGCATTACTGTTAAAATACACCAGGTAAGACACATTACATTAAACTATACATTTAACATATCCCCAGATAGCTCAGGTCTGAGCGCACATTATTAAGTGAATGGCGCCAGACCACACGAATACAAGTTTAATCGCCATGGAGCCAAAGTCTTTACAGTCAGTTTCATACGAATGGGCTCCATGGGATTCCTATCTGGGGTATAACACATTCAACCAAAACTACTCGAACCCCAGGCAGAAAAGCACGAATTAAGCTTTTCTGCAGGTAAAAAGATGTCTTTTAAACAGGGGCCATAGTCCTAAAGGCACTGATATCTGTATACACTGTTAGGGCAATACCCCCACCTCTGTGATTGTCTGGCTTCCAATTGTTTTGTTCCTGAGCGCTCAGAGGGAGCTGACACAGACACACTGCTCACACTACTCTCCTTTATTCCATAAAAGCAGACATGTTTATAACCCTTGGCATAACACCAAGGGGGTGGAAATTGAAACTAATGATTTGATTGGTTATTCATAAAAGCTAATACTTCCGCTCCATACTAATAGAATTAGTCTTTATTGGTTAAAAACTTCTACTAATTAGAAAGTTTCTGCAGCATTTTATCTCTAGTATTCAGCACATCCCAAATATAGGAGGAACATAACTCTCTCTTGTATGTCAGACTCTGATAGGGGAGCGAGGGGCTGATTACCTTGGCCTTGCAGCTAAGAACACATTTTACTCCCCACATCCTGCCGGCTGGCTCATTCATTTTTCCATATATGCACAACATGGAGGACGTGTTCATACAAAATGAATTCTCATCCCTGACAATTCCCCCATTTTTAGATATTTTGGAACTGACATCTTAAGGCTCCATTCACATGTCCGTGGAATGGGTCCGCATCTGTTCCGCAATTGTGTGGCTGCATTCATTCTCTATAGGGACGGAAGGGATGTGGAGAGCACACTATGTGCTCTCCCCATCCACATTTCTGGAGCGCGGCCCGAACTTCGGGTCCGCAGCTCCGCAAAGAAATAGAGCATGTCCTATTATTGTCCGCAGCTGCGGACTAGAATAGGACTGTTCTGTCCTCCTTATGTGTGACGGTACATAGCTTGACAGACAGCTAAACGTTTCCAAGCAATGGATTGACAACGGAGCAACATCCAACTTGTCTTTATTGCAAGGATATATAAGTGGTGAAAATGGGGAACAGAAAAACGATGCACGTACTAATGGGGTCTGACATATATCAATGCACATACAAACACCGATTCAAAAGATTCAGATAGACATCCATGAGGGTATACAGATACAAACAGGAGCATGCTCTCCTATCTGCAAAACATGCATGGTCCCTAGCTGCTAACTGTAAGCTGCTATAAAAGAGAGGAAAAAGATATGCAAAATACATAAGTAAACAGATGCAAACAGGCTGTAATGTGGCTATGTGACATACCAGCGATGCTACCGTGAGCTTAGATGTGGATGATGACTCCAGAGTCTCCCAGACCATGTGCTAACTACTGGAAAGATAGCGGTAAATGAGGAAATTGCTGCTATGTGCAGGGCTAATGATGTCACTGAGGTATGGAAGCTGGAGTAGACCAAACTTCTAGTATGAATGGCTGCAACTGTATGTAAAACGGCCGATAGAGGGTGCTGTTACACAATCAACAGAGAATTATACAGAAGGCAAATCGACTATGCATGAAAACTATGAATAATATAACAATAAACTTGCTGAAGGCATGATAAGGACTTCTCTATTAGTGCCTGCCATGCGCGGCGTCGGTGTTTTGCTGTCCGCAAAACACCTGCGGACGTGTGAATGGACCGTAACCCAAAGGTACTTTCGGTGGCATAGGCCCAACTGCCAGCCGGAGGCCAGATTCCCTCCCAGGTATTGATGCAGTTCCCAAGACCTCTCAGTAATCTTGGTAGTTTCTCCTTTTGGTACAGAACCTGTTGGCGCACATAAACATAAGTTTAGTCCCAGCATATACTGCTATTATAATCAGCACTACTTGCATCATTGTTTGTCCTGCCACCGGGGAGCCGCCACCCGCCCTGCTATGGGGAGAGGGGCTGCAGGGGTTATACTTTTCATCATCAGGCCCTGGTCTTCTTTGTGAGACACATGAATAAGTTATTTAAAAGTCAAAGGGATTTCCAGATAAGGCAGAGTTCTTGAACTCGCGGGACTGTGAGTACAGATCCAACAGTCCTTAACCCCTTCCCGACATGTGACGTATTATTATTTCATGGAAGTCCGTGACTTCCCACATTATGACATAATAGTACGTCATGGTGATCGGGCGCTTACTGCAGGGGTCTGGCTGTCTGTGGTAGCGGGGCCCCTGCTGTATCTGCTGGCATCGGCTTTTACAGTGGTCCGCGCTGACCGGGACATAGAAGGGGTTTGTGTCGGGTGAGGGAGCGCATTGAGTCCCCGCGCTGCTGTGGCGGGGACTCGATGCAAGAGAAGGCAGCAGGATGCTGTGCAGAGGCTGCCCAATGCCGTGACCGATCCGTGTTGGGTCGGTGGGTCCGTTTTTTGCTGACCGTGTGCCATCTGTTTTTCCCTGACACTGAGCAGCTGGAAAATAATTTTCAAACAATCTCTTTTTAATGATCCGTGAAACACAGATGCAACACAGATAGCATCCGTGGTTTTCATGGACTCATTGACTATAATGGGCGTGAGGGATCTGGGAACACGGACAATATAGGACATGCATCCGTGCTGAAAACACGGACCCACGGACCGTGCTTAAACACTGCTGTGTGAATAGACACATTCAAATGACTGGGGACGTGTTCTGTCCGCGGAGAACACGTACAGCACACGTCCGGGAAACACTGATGTGTGAATGAGGCATTAGGGCGGCCATCAGCAGGAGGATCCGCATCCTCGGGCGTCAGAACTTTCTTGCAGTGAGAAGCGCGTATCCAGTTGGGCTTTCCTTCACCCTTTACTGCAGTACGAGTAGTCAACAGGACTTGGGAGAACCATCAGATCTGGGATCCAGGCCTTTCCTCACATGTCTCTTTATCACCACCCGGTCTCCTGGTTGCAGACTGTGTGTTCCTTTTACTGGATCTGGAAGGAAGCAAACACTTGTTTATGGGTGCGCTCACGCCTCTTTGTGAGGGCCGCATGTAGCTTGTTAGGCTATCATAGTTCATTTGTAAATGTTGTGGAAAATACAACCCTAATCTGGGGCGTTCCCAAACAGAATATCCAATGGATAATCCTGGCTTTCCATTTGGGGTGGTCCTGACTGAGTGTAAGGCTAAAGGTAAACACTCTGGCCGAGGCCGCTGAGTTTCCTTCATGGCTTTCTGAATTTTTAGTTTGTACGTGCCATTTAGGCGCTCGATGCGGCCGCTGCTTTGGGGATGGTATGCTGTATGGAAAGCTTGGGTGACCCCAAAGCCTGCATCACTTCCTCATTACTTCTCCTGTGAAGTGGGAACCCCTGTCTGATTCAATAACTTCAGGGACACCATACCTGCCCACCAGCTCACTGACCAGCTTCTTTGCTGTGTTCTTTGCCTTTGCTACTGGGAAGGCTTCCGGCCACCCTGAAAAGAGATCGACACACACAAGGACATATTCCTATCCTCCGACCTTAGGCAGTTGTATATAGTCTATCTGCAGTCTCTGGAACGGGTAAAGTGGCCTGGGGTGTGCTTGCTTGGAGTCTTCACCACTTGACCGGGATTGTTCAATGCACAGACCATACATCCTTGTACAAACCGAAGCGGCTACTGTAGAAAATCCTGGAGCAATCCACCTTGCATTAACCACACTTATCATGACACCTTTGGATAGGTGAGTGGACCTGTGGGCCTCCTGAGCCACAGCTGGGTATAGAGGGCGCGGTAGACAAATTTTGTCCTTGTATCTCCAAATTTCACGTTCATCAGGTTTGGTCCCTTGTTTTGCCCAAAGTTCTTTTTCCTCTGGAGGGCTTGTTCGAGCATTCTTTGAAATGTACTTACTGAAACATCCTCAGGTCTCAAGGCTCTCACCAGGGTGGCGTCAGCATTTAGTGGCTGGAGAGTGTCTGCTCAATCATTGCCTTTTGCTTCCCCTGTGGTACATCTTGTGTGAGCCTTTACCTTAATAATAGCGACCTCCTCTGGCAATAACAGAGAGGTCATAAGTTGAAGTACAGAGTCTTTATCTTTAATTGGCTGACCTGCTTAGGTTAGAAAGTCTCTGGCCCGCCATATGGGTCCATAGTCATGTGCAATACCAAAAGCATACCTTCTGCATGTAGATGTGTAGATGTTCACCTTCTTCTACGCCTCAGTGAGTGCCTTCAGCTCCGCCTCTTGCGCTGACATGTGAGGTGTCAGTGGTTCAGCTAGCCCTACCTCATGCTGTGTGACCACTCCATATCCAGTGTGGAACCAGCCGTCCTCTCCGATCAACCTGCTTCCATCTACAAAATACTCAGAATCAGGGTTATCAAGGGGTTTTCATGGACATGATTAACTCCTGAGGTTTCTTGTTGCATTAATTGTACACAGTCATGGGGGTCATGTCCCATCATGTCATTTAGGAGGCTGCCTTTTCATTCTATGCCCCTTCCCCATTTCTGAATCTGTGATTGGTAACAGAGTAGCAGGATTCAGAGTAGTACACGTTGTGAAGGAAATGTTAGCGGCATGAGGAGCGCACACTGGAGTTGCCTGGCCATAGAAATATGCTGAGGTTGAACCTGTGTTAATATGCCTGTATGTCATGGGGTGTTTGTACAATCACCGGTGGCTTTTTCTATCATTGCCTGCACTGCCGCTACCGCCCTGACACAGAAGGGGGCGCCTCTGGCGACAGGATCTAATCTGGCTGAAAAGTACACCACTGGCGGTCACCGTGTTTCTGAGTCAGTACCGTGCTGTGACCCTGCATTTCTGAGCAGAACAGGTGAAATTCCTCGTCCTATTTTGGAATACCCAGGGCTGGGGCCGAGGTTAGGCACAGCTTCAGTGTATGGAAATTATTCACTGCCTCTTCTGTCAGGTGAAATGGGTCAGATGACAGACAATCATATCGAGGCTGCATTAACATGGCGGCATGTCTAATCCAGGGGCGACAGTATGACACCAGCCCCCAAAACACCCATAGGCTTTATGCAACTTTGGGCCCTTGTATCCTTTCAGCAGCCTCCTTTCTTTCTGGGGTTAGGTGGCGAGCTCCATGAGAGAGGCCGTGTCCTAGAAATACTACCTTCTGCTTTGAGGCTTTACTCCCGTTCTGATGTAGGAAAAGTAAGAGATATAGTTGCCTCACATCAAGTCTCATTGTCTTCAGCACACAGGAGCAAATCAACCATGTACTGTAACAGGACCACCGAGCCGGACGGTGTCTAGTCTGTAAGGATGGATTGCAGAGCCTGTGTATACATGGTCGGGAGTTCTGAGCTCCCTGAGGCAGGACGGTCCAAGTATGCTGGTTACCCTTAAAATGTAAAGGCAAACAGATACTGGCAGTCAGGATGCAGTGGGACACTAAAGAAGGCATTTACCAGATCTAGGACTGTAAAACACGTGGCAGTGGATGGAACTTGTGACAGTAAAGTATGTGGGTTCTGCACTATTGGAGTTTGTAAAACTGTCACCTTGTTATCTTCTCTAAGATCATGAACCATCCTGTAACTGACAGGCTAACCCTTAACTGGTTTCTTCTTTATTGGGAATAGCAGGGTAATAGTGGGAGATACTGTTTTTATCAATACACCGTCCGGGAGGAAAGCATCAATTTGGCTGGCCACTGCTATCTCCTGGGCATGACTGAAGGGGCACTGCTTCACCTGAGGGGGCGACCTCCTGGCCTAAGATGTACAGTGACCGGAGACATGGGGAGTTTCCTATGTCTGTTTTGATGTTCCCCATAAATCCTTCGGTACCACCTCAAGAACAGCCTGGTCTACAAGGGTCACTTCTGAAGGTTCAGTCTCAGGCATGGCCAGTGTCGCTATTAAGGGACATAATACTTCCTCCGGGGCCCCAAAATCTACATGGGTAGTTATTTTTTTTTAAATGCTTTATTATGTAAAACTAAAACAAACAACCAAAAAAGTAATCATATTTGGTTATTAAATATTCAAAAATTAGACCGGCACTCTATATGTGTGTAAGTCAATAGATCACTAATTGGCCATCGTTATCATGAAAATATATAAAAATTTGTTGTAAAGAAGTTCATAAATACAATAGCATACAATAGACTTGCTGTTAATTAATACACATACGCGATTAATGTATATGTATTAATTAACAGCAAGTCTATTGTATGCTATTGTATTTATGAACTTCTTTACAATAAATTTTATATATTTTCATGATAACGATGGCCAATTAGTGATCTATGGACTTACACATATAGAGTGCCGGTCTAATTTCGAATATTTCATACCTTGTTTTTCTGTGGGGTGATACAGCCTATAGACCTGAGCACCTTGCCCATAGACACCAAAGAGTGAGCTATTCCCATTTAATTTGATTATTCTCCATATTTGGTATTGTCGCGTCCATAACAACCAGCTCTATAAAAATTCCACATGATCTAACCTGTCAGATGAACATTGTAAATAATAAAAAATAAAAACGGTGCCAAAACAGCTATTTTTGTTACCTTGCCTCACAAAAAGTGTAATACACAGCAACCAAAAATCATATGTACCCTAAAATAGTACCAACAAAACTGCCACCTTATCCCTTAGTTTCTAAAATGGGGTCACTATTTTGGAGTTTCTGCTTTAGGGGTGCATCAAGGGAGCTACAAATGTGACATGGCAGCTTAAAATGATCCCGGTGACATCTGCCCTCCAAAAACCATATATCGCTCCTTTCCTTCTGCGCCCTGCCGGGTGCCCGCACAGCAGTTTACAACCACGTATGGGGTGTTTCTGTAAACTACAGAATCAGGGCAATAAATATTGAGTTTTGTTTGACTCTTAAACCTTGCTTTGTTAGTGGGAAAAAATGAATTCAAATGGAAAATCTGAAAAAAGTGAAATTCAGAAATTTCATCTCCATTTTCCTTTATTTCTTGTGAAACACCAAAATGATGGAAAGTACTGGGGATCTTGACGATACATTTTATTGTGTTCACTGTTAGAAGAAATCGTCTCGACTCCTTGAAACCCAACAATTTGTCATCTCTACCTCCTTACAGAGTTCTCATGTTTATCAGATGTGGAGAGACTTGCCTTCTTCTTGCTGATAGGACTCGATGAGGCCAATGTTGGAGACCAGTGCCTGTGACACCTGCCGGTCTGATTGGACCAGTTGAAATTTTGATGATGTGTTCAGTTCCTTCAAAAATTGGCCTCTGAACTTCCCACATTGACTAGACACAGATCGAGGCCTCATCACATAACTGTGGATGTGTCTACATGCAAGATTTATATTCTGAGTTTTACCTCAGGATCCAAGACCCCTGTTACATCAGTGCGTGTGGAACCACTGTTCCAACAGATTTGACTTTGGCTAATCCTAAGGGTGTTATCCTGGCTTTCCTCTTGTTTTCACCCTTTAACCCCTATAGAGTGATCTGGACTTCTCTGAAGTCGGTACCATCTGGGGTACTTTCTGTCTGCTTGACAGCTGTCCCACAGGGTCAGAGACACTTTTTAGAGCACCAAAATGCATAATTTTGCATTTTGCATTTTTCAGGCATAATTGTAGTCATGGAGAAGCCAAGACCAGGACAGCCAGAGTACTAGCAATCCGTTAAACAGTTCAAGGTCAGGGCAGGCAGTAAAGGGTCAATGTAGCGATCAGGCGCAGGTTGAATCAGGCAACGGAGGGTCAGCATCCAGTAAACAGAAAGTTGGTACACTAGCAGACAAATGGATACAGCACAGCTTTACAGGAGCTTAGCAAGCTATTGAATTTATTGCTCAGGCATCCTGCTCAAGGTAGCGACGGGAACTAGCTAGAACACAGGCCTCGGCCTAGATGGAGGGATAGAACAGAACCAGTCACCGGTCCCAGAAGGGGAGGGCACGAGGCGGGCCGTCTCTGCCAGCATACAGAAACCCAGGACTGGCGAGTGGAACAGCGGCAGCCACGGGCCCCTGCTGTAACAGCATCAGAGTAAAGTGCTGTATCTAGGGGTACTCTTGTAGCTTCTAAACTGGTTATTCCTGGATTGGAAACACACAAGTCCGAAACTGCCTCAGCATCGGCTTTACCTCCAAAGGTCTTGCCTGCCCGAGGTCTGCCCTATGCTATGATGGAGATCTCAAGCTGTGTTTTGGTTTGCTTAACCAGTGCACTATTCATTTTGAACTGCAACCACATCTGTTTTCTGCTGACTGGGCCAGGGTGGGCTTTGTGATTTCACTCCTGTCTGGCAAAGCCCTCGCATGGGCTAAACCATTATGGGAGAGATCCTGAGACCAGTAACCTGAATGACTTCCTAGCCACCTTCTGCAGTCTTTGGGGAACCTAGATGTGCCTCTTCTGCTGGCCCCTTTCTTTTGTAGTTTTGCCAGGGTGGTCTACCTGTTGGGCATTATGCCCTACAATTTTATACCCTTTCCTCTGTGGTAACAGGCTTTAGTGGCAGCATTCTGGGAGGGTCTGTCAGCTCATATTAAGAATGGTTTTGATGGCTTTGCTACCCGTATTGATCTCTGTGTTTGGGAACGTGCCAGAGAAGCCGTCTATAGAGAAGACCTTCTCTGTTGGGGCATTCTTTCCAGGGATCTCTGATTCCTTCGCCTTCCTTTCACCTGGAGCAGAAGTAATGCACACGGATAGACTCAAAGGGGTCATCTATTAGGACCAGCATTTTAGATGCTGGTCTGACTAAGCCCCTGCACCAGCGGTGGATCCGCCCGGCCTCCACATAACTTCAGCGCATCCACCGCCAGTCTAAATGTAAATGTATGTAGGCACTATGTCTGTACTTATTACTTGCAAGGCGTAGCTCCTGAGCCAAGGACCATAGGAGAGATGGCCCTAGGTGGAGACCAACTCTCTCCAAAGTTGACTTTACTCATAGATTTGTCTTACGGTGGTACCTAGTTTACTGTTTACGTCTTCTGAGACTCTCATTGAGCAGAAAACCTTTTGCATAAGGCCTTGGTGAACCAATAATGTATACCTGTCCAGCTCCTGGAGAATTCTTGGTGTTGACCTCAGTCAATGGAAAGGCTTTCTCTGAGATCATCCAGTATTTACTGAGCCCTTCAGATGGGCAGGCCCCATTCAGCGTAAATTTCCCTGGATGTTCTGCCTGTGCCTACCTCCTGTCCACTTCTGCTGGGACTGCCTATGGTGGCTACACAGCCCGATTCTTGACCATCACTCTGGGCAGATTATTCATTGGGGTTCTGCCTGTCACTCCAAGCGTCTGACTGCAGCCTTCCCAAAATCCTCCTGTACGCCAATATCTGCAATCTTCTGCATATGCCCTTTGAATTGATGTCTTTGTCTGGAAGAAGGCTGAAAACCTGTCTGTGCCGGAAACCCTAGCTAAGTCTGAACATGTTCCAGAAAACCTTGGCAGACATGTTATCCAAAAGGATCTGTTGATCCTACCCTACCATGACTCCTTGAGCTTGGGACCCTCATTCCTGATTCCATGAGCTGAGGAGCTTTCAACACTAACTCAATGAACTGAGGCCCATCATCCCCAATTCCATGATCTGAGGACCTTCGAGCAAGGGACCTTTATCAGTGACTCTATGAGCTGAAGACCTTAATTTCTGCCCCATGAGGGGGAACTTCAACCTTGAACACTTGAACCCAAGATCTTGAGCATGATCTTCAGCACTCAAATCCATGAGCTGAGGACCTTCAGTCCTTTAATCCTGACTCAGTCATCTGATGACCTTCTTTCTTGATACGATGAGCTGAGGACCTTCAGTCCTGATTGCAAAGAGCAAAGGAACAAGGAACCTTCAAAACTGATCCCATTTCCCCACTGGTTGAGGAACCTAAATTCTGATCCCATGAGGTGACGACCATTAGAAGACAGCAGTACTTTATAGGTTGAAAGAAGATTGAGTAGTGAGGTGTAATTAGTAGGCGGATGATGGAGAATCCAGGTGAGAGTCTGAGACAGGTGGAAGTTCTCACAATCCACTGAGCTTATCTTTCAGGAATGTCTGGAATCTTCTCCTACTGTTAATATTTGCTTTAGAAGGCGCAGATCCGATCTCATCACACTGCTCGCTTTGCACCAAAGCGGATGCTGGATATTATTATTGTTGTTTTATGTGTTGCAAGTCTATAGACAGAAGATTTTAGGGCAGTTGTTCCACATATAACATGTATGTATTTATTATACTCCCTCATATAGCGCTGACATATTCCGCGGCGCTGTACAGACATTAGCATCGGGCAGTACCCAGTGGAGCTCACAATCAATAAGTCTTTGGAGTGTGGGAGGAAACTGGAGAACCCGGAGGAAACCCAGGCAAACATGGGGAGAACATACAAACTCCATGCACCAGTGCTAACCACTGAGCCGCCGAGCTGCAAGGCACCAGTGCTAACCACTGACCCGCCGAGCTGCAAGGCACCAGTGCTAACCACTGAGCCGCCGAGCTGCAAGGCACCAGTGCTAACCACTGAGCCGCCGAGCTGCAAGGCACCAGTGCTAACCACTGAGCCACCGTGCTGCAAGGCACCAGTGCTAACAACTGAGCCACCGTGCTGCAAGGCACCAGTGCTAACCACTGAACCGCCAAGCTGCAAGGCACCAGTGCTAACCACTGAGCCGCCGTGCTGCCCAGTATGTATCATGTTCTTTGCTCAGAAGCTGATTTGTGTTCTCTCTTACAGGGATGGAAGTCGGACACATGCACAACAAGTATGGACGTGAGAGGTGGGCCACCCGTCTGTCCTCAACCTGCTCTTCCTTTAGCAATCTACGTCATTTACTCCACTCTCCACCCACTTAGTAGGAGAAAGTAAAGAACAGAAAGGAGGGATATGATGGAAACATTTATATGTGAAAAAAGGGTTAAATGGGGTTCAGGAAGGAAGTGTTTTCAGTAATTCGCAAAACACAAGAATGGGGGGGCACAACGCGAAATGAGTTATAGGAAGATCAGAACTGAGTGTAAACCTGTCTATAATGAGTGAGTGTACAGTGGCTTGCAGAGGTTTTCCGAGATTTTCATACTGATGACCCATGCTCAGTATCTGATCGGTGGAGATCGGACTACTGGGAACACCGCTAATCAGCTGTTTAAGAAGGCAGCGGTGTTCCTGTGAGCGGCCTTCTCTTTCCCAGGCCAAGTGAGGACACGGTCATGTTTCACGTGGCCTAGGAGCACCTCAGCCCTACTCAAGTAAATGGGGCTGTGATTGGTAAGCTATGAGAAGGTAGTGGCGCTACAGGAGCGCCAGTGCCTTCTCAAAACAGCTGATGGGAGAGTGTCCTACAGATACGGATGACCAGAGGATAGGTCATCGGTATAAAAATCCTGGAAAACCCTTTTAATGACATATTCCCTTTATATTCTAAGCAAGATTTTTATTTTTATGTTTTACATTTTCAAAATAACAAAAAAGGAAAAGGGCCCGAAACAAAACTTTGGGCCCCCTACATGGTTAGTACCTAGTGGACCCCTTCGGGAAGTATCATATTCATATTGAATATCATATTCATACACTGTAAACCTGTCTATAGCGAGTGTAAACCTGTCTATAGCGAGTGTAAGCCTGTCTATAGCGAGTTTAAACCTGTCTATAGCGAGTGTAAACCTGTCTATAGCGAGTGTAAGCCTGTCTATAGTGAGTGTAAACCTGTCTATAGCGAGTGTAAACCTGTCTATAGCGAGTGTAAACCTGTCTATAGCGAGTGTAAACCTGTCTATAGCGAGTGTAAGCCTGTCTATAGTGAGTGTAAGCCTGTCTATAGCGAGTGTAAACCTGTCTATAGCGAGTGTCAACCTGTCTATAGTGAGTGTAAGCCTGTCTATAGCGAGTGTAAGCCTGTCTATAGTGAGTGTAAGCCTGTCTATAGCGAGTGTAAACCTGTCTATAGCGAGTGTAAACCTGTCTATAGCGAGTGTAAACCTGTCTATAGCGAGTGTAAACCTGTCTATAGCGAGTGTAAGCCTGTCTATAGCGAGTGTAAACCTGTCTATAGCGAGTGTAAACCTGTCTATAGCGAGTGTAAGCCTGTCTATAGCGAGTGTAAGCCTGTCTATAGCGAGTGTAAGCCTGTCTATAGCGAGTGTAAACCTGTCTATAGCGAGTGTAAACCTGTCTATAGCGAGTGTAAACCTGTCTATAGCGAGTGTAAACCTGTCTATAGCGAGTGTAAACCTGTCTATAGCGAGTGTAAACCTGTCTATAGCGAGTGTAAACCTGTCTATAGCGAGTGTAAACCTGTCTATAGCGAGTGTCAAGCCTGTCTATAGCGAGTGTAAACCTGTCTATAGCGAGTGTAAACCTCTGTAAAGGAGGATCTCAGGAATCCCAGGGCAATAGACCCGACACTCGGACTATGGTGGGCTTCTACATGTTCTGCGTCCTGTTCGCTCTCACCATCCTCACCCCGCCCCTGTTCATCGTACTTCCCCAGCTGCTGTGGGGGGCTGAGCTGGAGCCCTGTGGGGTCATCTGTGAAGGACTTTACATCTCGGTTGCCTTTAAGCTGCTGTTCATCGTCCTGGGGTCTTGGGCTGTTTTCTTTCGGAGACCTCGTTGTGCTCTTCCGCGCCTGGTGGAGTTCCGAGCTCTGCTTCTTCTGCTGCTCAGCCTCTTCCTGCTCTCCTATTGGCTGTTCTACGTGGTCAGGATTCTGGGGCAGCAGGAGCGGAACCTCCTGAGCGTGGTCCAATATACGGTGTCGCTAGTGGACGCCTTTATCTTCATTCACTACCTGGCAGTGGTTCTGCTGGAGATAAGACAGCTGCAGCCCTTCTACATCCTGAGGGTGGTGCGGAGCAGCGACGGGGAAGCCCGCTGCTACACTGTGGGGAGAGTCAGGTAAGTCCCATCACAAAGACCACACTTACTGTGTACTGAACCAGTAGTTCTATGTAATTATACAGTGTATGGCTAGAAGTATGTGCACCCCTGACCATGACGGTGTGACCCTAGGACACCCGCTCTAGAACCTCCTGCACATATGACAATCTCCACTATTCTGGAAAGGATTATGGGGTGTCGGTGGGAATATCTGGATATTAATAATTGGTGTATTTCACATGTGCTGTATATAGAGGTCTCCATGTACTGGTTGTGTATATACGGTATGTAGTAGATATAATAACCAGTATATATCACATGTGCTGTATATAGAGATCTCCATCTACTGTTTGTGTATATACGGTATGTAGTAGATATAATAACCAGTATATAACACATGTGCTGTATATAGAGATCGCCATCTACTGTTTGTGTATATACGGTATGTAGTAGATATAATAACCAGTATATATCACATGTGCTGTATATAGAGATGTCATCTACTGGTTGTGTATATACGGTATGTAGTAGATATAATAACCAGTATATATCACATGTGCTGTATATAGAGATCGCCATCTACTGGTTGTGTATATACGGTATGTAGTAGATATAATAACCAGTATATATCACATGTGCTGTATATAGAGATCGCCATCTACTGGTTGTGTATATACGGTATGTAGTAGATATAATAACCAGTATATATCACATGTGCTGTATATAGAGATCGCCATCTACTGGTTGTGTATATACGGTATGTAGTAGATATAATAACCAGTATATATCACATGTGCTGTATATAGAGATCGCCATCTACTGGTTGTGTATATACGGTATGTAGTAGATATAATAACCAGTATATATCACATGTGCTGTATATAGAGATCGCCATCTACTGGTTGTGTATATACGGTATGTAGTAGATATAATAACCAGTATATATCACATGTGCTGTATATAGAGATCTCCATCTACTGGTTGTGTATATACGGTATGTAGTAGATATAATAACCAGTATATATCACATGTGCTGTATATAGAGATCGCCATCTACTGGTTGTGTATATACGGTATGTAGTAGATATAATAACCAGTATATATCACATGTGCTGTATATAGAGATCTCCATCTACTGGTTGTGTATATACGGTATGTAGTAGATATAATAACCAGTATATATCACATGTGCTGTATATAGAGATCGCCATCTACTGGTTGTGTATATACGGTATGTAGTAGATATAATAACCAGTATATATCACATGTGCTGTATATAGAGATCGCCATCTACTGGTTGTGTATATACGGTATGTAGTAGATATAATAACCAGTATATATCACATGTGCTGTATATAGAGATCGCCATCTACTGGTTGTGTATATACGGTATGTAGTAGATATAATAACTAGTATATATCACATGTGCTGTATATAGAGATCGCCATCTACTGGTTGTGTATATACGGTATGTAGTAGATATAATAACCAGTATATATCACATGTGCTGTATATAGAGATCGTCCATCTACTGGTTGTGTATATACGGTATGTAGTAGATATAATAACCAGTATATATCACATGTGCTGTATATAGAGATCGCCATCTACTGGTTGTGTATATACGGTATGTAGTAGATATAATAACCAGTATATATCACATGTGCTGTATATAGAGATCGCCATCTACTGGTTGTGTATATACGGTATGTAGTAGATATAATAACCAGTATATATCACATGTGCTGTATATAGAGATCGCCATCTACTGGTTGTGTATATACGGTATGTAGTAGATATAATAACCAGTATATATCACATGTGCTGTATATAGAGATCTCCATCTACTGGTTGTGTATATACGGTATGTAGTAGATATAATAACCAGTATATATCACATGTGCTGTATATAGAGATCGCCATCTACTGGTTGTGTATATACGGTATGTAGTAGATATAATAACCAGTATATATCACATGTGCTGTATATAGAGATCGTCATCTACTGGTTGTGTATATACGGTATGTAGTAGATATAATAACCAGTATATATCACATGTGCTGTATATAGAGATCGTCATCTACTGGTTGTGTATATACGGTATGTATTAGATATAATAACTAGTATATATCACATGTGCTGTATATAGAGATCGCCATCTACTGGTTGTGTATATACGGTATGTATTAGATATAATAACTAGTATATATCACATGTGCTGTATATAGAGATCGCCATCTACTGGTTGTGTATATACGGTATGTAGTAGATATAATAACCAGTATATATCACATGTGCTGTATATAGAGATCGCCATCTACTGGTTGTGTATATACGGTATGTAGTAGATATAATAACCAGTATATATCACATGTGCTGTATATAGAGATCGCCATCTACTGGTTGTGTATATACGGTATGTAGTAGATATAATAACCAGTATATATCACATGTGCTGTATATAGAGATCGCCATCTACTGGTTGTGTATATACGGTATGTAGTAGATATAATAACCAGTATATATCACATGTGCTGTATATAGAGATCGCCATCTACTGGTTGTGTATATACGGTATGTAGTAGATATAATAACCAGTATATATCACATGTGCTGTATATAGAGATCGTCACCTACTGGTTGTGTATATATCGGTATGTAGTAGATATAATAACCAGTATATATCACATGTGCTGTATATAGAGATCGTCATCTACTGGTTGTGTATATACGGTATGTAGTAGATATAATAACTAGTATATATCACATGTGCTGTATATAGAGATCGCCATCTACTGGTTGTGTATATACGGTTATGTAGTAGATATAATAACTAGTATATATCACATGTGCTGTATATAGAGATCGCCATCTACTGGTTGTGTATATACGGTATGTAGTAGATATAATAACCAGTATATATCACATGTGCTGTATATAGAGATCGCCATCTACTGGTTGTGTATATACGGTATGTAGTAGATATAATAACCAGTATATATCACATGTGCTGTATATAGAGATCGCCACCTACTGGTTGTGTATATACGGTATGTAGTAGATATAATAACCAGTATATATCACATGTGCTGTATATAGAGATCGCCATCTACTGGTTGTGTATATACGGTATGTAGTAGATATAATAACCAGTATATATCACATGTGCTGTATATAGAGATGTCATCTACTGGTTGTGTATATACGGTATGTAGTAGATATAATAACTAGTATATATCACATGTGCTGTATATAGAGATCGTCCATCTACTGGTTGTGTATATACGGTATGTAGTAGATATAATAACCAGTATATATCACATGTGCTGTATATAGAGATCGCCATCTACTGGTTGTGTATATACGGTATGTAGTAGATATAATAACCAGTATATATCACATGTGCTGTATATAGAGATCGTCATCTACTGGTTGTGTATATACGGTATGTAGTAGATATAATAACCAGTATATATCACATGTGCTGTATATAGAGATCTCCATCTACTGGTTGTGTATATACGGTATGTAGTAGATATAATAACCAGTATATATCACATGTGCTGTATATAGAGATCGCCATCTACTGGTTGTGTATATACGGTATGTAGTAGATATAATAACCAGTATATATCACATGTGCTGTATATAGAGATCGCCATCTACTGGTTGTGTATATACGGTATGTAGTAGATATAATAACCAGTATATATCACATGTGCTGTATATAGAGATCGCCATCTACTGGTTGTGTATATACGGTATGTAGTAGATATAATAACCAGTATATATCACATGTGCTGTATATAGAGATCGCCACCTACTGGTTGTGTATATACGGTATGTAGTAGATATAATAACCAGTATATATCACATGTGCTGTATATAGAGATCGTCATCTACTGGTTGTGTATATACGGTATGTAGTAGATATAATAACCAGTATATATCACATGTGCTGTATATAGAGATCTCCATCTACTGGTTGTGTATATACGGTATGTAGTAGATATAATAACCAGTATATATCACATGTGCTGTATATAGAGATCGCCATCTACTGGTTGTGTATATACGGTTATGTAGTAGATATAATAACTAGTATATATCACATGTGCTGTATATAGAGATCGCCATCTACTGGTTGTGTATATACGGTATGTAGTAGATATAATAACCAGTATATATCACATGTGCTGTATATAGAGATCGCCATCTACTGGTTGTGTATATACGGTATGTAGTAGATATAATAACCAGTATATATCACATGTGCTGTATATAGAGATCGCCATCTACTGGTTGTGTATATACGGTATGTAGTAGATATAATAACCAGTATATATCACATGTGCTGTATATAGAGATCGCCATCTACTGGTTGTGTATATACGGTATGTAGTAGATATAATAACTAGTATATATCACATGTGCTGTATATAGAGATCGTCCATCTACTGGTTGTGTATATACGGTATGTAGTAGATATAATAACCAGTATATATCACATGTGCTGTATATAGAGATCGCCATCTACTGGTTGTGTATATACGGTATGTAGTAGATATAATAACCAGTATATATCACATGTGCTGTATATAGAGATCGCCATCTACTGGTTGTGTATATACGGTATGTAGTAGATATAATAACCAGTATATATCACATGTGCTGTATATAGAGATCTCCATCTACTGGTTGTGTATATACGGTATGTAGTAGATATAATAACCAGTATATATCACATGTGCTGTATATAGAGATCGCCATCTACTGGTTGTGTATATACGGTATGTAGTAGATATAATAACCAGTATATATCACATGTGCTGTATATAGAGATCGCCATCTACTGGTTGTGTATATACGGTATGTAGTAGATATAATAACCAGTATATATCACATGTGCTGTATATAGAGATCGCCATCTACTGGTTGTGTATATACGGTATGTAGTAGATATAATAACCAGTATATATCACATGTGCTGTATATAGAGATCGCCATCTACTGGTTGTGTATATACGGTATGTAGTAGATATAATAACCAGTATATATCACATGTGCTGTATATAGAGATCGCCATCTACTGGTTGTGTATATACGGTATGTAGTAGATATAATAACCAGTATATATCACATGTGCTGTATATAGAGATCGCCATCTACTGGTTGTGTATATACGGTATGTAGTAGATATAATAACCAGTATATATCACATGTGCTGTATATAGAGATCGCCATCTACTGGTTGTGTATATACGGTATGTAGTAGATATAATAACCAGTATATATCACATGTGCTGTATATAGAGATCGCCATCTACTGGTTGTGTATATACGGTATGTAGTAGATATAATAACCAGTATATATCACATGTGCTGTATATAGAGATCGCCATCTACTGGTTGTGTATATACGGTATGTAGTAGATATAATAACCAGTATATATCACATGTGCTGTATATAGAGATCTCCATCTACTGGTTGTGTATATACGGTATGTAGTAGATATAATAACCAGTATATATCACATGTGCTGTATATAGAGATCGCCATCTACTGGTTGTGTATATACGGTATGTAGTAGATATAATAACCAGTATATATCACATGTGCTGTATATAGAGATCGCCATCTACTGGTTGTGTATATACGGTATGTAGTAGATATAATAACTAGTATATATCACATGTGCTGTATATAGAGATCGCCATCTACTGGTTGTGTATATACGGTATGTAGTAGATATAATAACCAGTATATATCACATGTGCTGTATATAGAGATCTCCATCTACTGGTTGTGTATATACGGTATGTAGTAGATATAATAACCAGTATATATCACATGTGCTGTATATAGAGATCGCCATCTACTGGTTGTGTATATACGGTATGTAGTAGATATAATAACCAGTATATATCACATGTGCTGTATATAGAGATCGTCCATCTACTGGTTGTGTATATACGGTATGTAGTAGATATAATAACCAGTATATATCACATGTGCTGTATATAGAGATCGCCATCTACTGGTTGTGTATATACGGTATGTAGTAGATATAATAACCAGTATATATCACATGTGCTGTATATAGAGATCTCCATCTACTGGTTGTGTATATACGGTATGTAGTAGATATAATAACCAGTATATATCACATGTGCTGTATATAGAGATCGCCATCTACTGGTTGTGTATATACGGTATGTAGTAGATATAATAACCAGTATATATCACATGTGCTGTATATAGAGATCGCCATCTACTGGTTGTGTATATACGGTATGTAGTAGATATAATAACCAGTATATATCACATGTGCTGTATATAGAGATCGCCATCTACTGGTTGTGTATATACGGTATGTAGTAGATATAATAACCAGTATATATCACATGTGCTGTATATAGAGATCGCCATCTACTGGTTGTGTATATACGGTATGTAGTAGATATAATAACCAGTATATATCACATGTGCTGTATATAGAGATCGCCATCTACTGGTTGTGTATATACGGTATGTAGTAGATATAATAACCAGTATATATCACATGTGCTGTATATAGAGATCGCCATCTACTGGTTGTGTATATACGGTATGTAGTAGATATAATAACCAGTATATATCACATGTGCTGTATATAGAGATCGTCCATCTACTGGTTGTGTATATACGGTATGTAGTAGATATAATAACCAGTATATATCACATGTGCTGTATATAGAGATCGCCATCTACTGGTTGTGTATATACGGTATGTAGTAGATATAATAACTAGTATATATCACATGTGCTGTATATAGAGATCGCCATCTACTGGTTGTGTATATACGGTATGTAGTAGATATAATAACCAGTATATATCACATGTGCTGTATATAGAGATCTCCATCTACTGGTTGTGTATATACGGTATGTAGTAGATATAATAACCAGTATATATCACATGTGCTGTATATAGAGATCGCCATCTACTGGTTGTGTATATACGGTATGTAGTAGATATAATAACCAGTATATATCACATGTGCTGTATATAGAGATCGCCATCTACTGGTTGTGTATATACGGTATGTAGTAGATATAATAACCAGTATATATCACATGTGCTGTATATAGAGATGTCATCTACTGGTTGTGTATATACGGTATGTAGTAGATATAATAACCAGTATATATCACATGTGCTGTATATAGAGATCTCCATCTACTGGTTGTGTATATACGGTATGTAGTAGATATAATAACCAGTATATATCACATGTGCTGTATATAGAGGTCGCCATCTACTGGTTGTGTATATACGGTATGTAGTAGATATAATAACCAGTATATATCACATGTGCTGTATATAGAGATCGCCATCTACTGGTTGTGTATATACGGTATGTAGTAGATATAATAACCAGTATATATCACATGTGCTGTATATAGAGATCGCCATCTACTGGTTGTGTATATACGGTATGTAGTAGATATAATAACCAGTATATATCACATGTGCTGTATATAGAGATCGCCATCTACTGGTTGTGTATATACGGTATGTAGTAGATATAATAACCAGTATATATCACATGTGCTGTATATAGAGATCTCCATCTACTGGTTGTGTATATACGGTATGTAGTAGATATAATAACCAGTATATATCACATGTGCTGTATATAGAGATCGCCATCTACTGGTTGTGTATATACGGTATGTAGTAGATATAATAACCAGTATATATCACATGTGCTGTATATAGAGATCGCCATCTACTGGTTGTGTATATACGGTATGTAGTAGATATAATAACCAGTATATATCACATGTGCTGTATATAGAGATCGTCATCTACTGGTTGTGTATATACGGTATGTAGTAGATATAATAACCAGTATATATCACATGTGCTGTATATAGAGATCGCCATCTACTGGTTGTGTATATACGGTATGTAGTAGATATAATAACTAGTATATATCACATGTGCTGTATATAGAGATCGCCATCTACTGGTTGTGTATATACGGTATGTAGTAGATATAATAACCAGTATATATCACATGTGCTGTATATAGAGATCGCCATCTACTGGTTGTGTATATACGGTATGTAGTAGATATAATAACCAGTATATATCACATGTGCTGTATATAGAGATCGCCATCTACTGGTTGTGTATATACGGTATGTAGTAGATATAATAACCAGTATATATCACACGTGCTGTATATAGAGATCACCATCTACTGGTTGTGTATATACAGTATGTAGTAGATATAATAACCAGTATATATCACCTGTGCTGTATATAGAGATCACCATGTACTGGTTGTGTATATAAGGTATGTAGTAGATATAATAACCAGTATATATCACCTGTGCTGTATATAGAGATCGCCATCTACTGGTTGTGTATATACGGTATGCAGTAGATATAACAACCAGTATATATCACATGTGCTGTATATAGTGGTGTCATCTACTGGTTGTGTATATACGGTATGTAGTAGATATAATAACCAGTATATATCACATGTGCTGTATATAGAGATCGCCATCTACTGGTTGTGTATTTACGGTATGTAGTAGATATAATAACCAGTATATATCACATGTGCTGTATATAGAGATCTCCATCTACTGGTTGTGTATATACGGTATGTAGTAGATATAATAACCAGTATATATCACATGTGCTGTATATAGAGATCGCCATCTACTGGTTGTGTATATACGGTATGTAGTAGATATAATAACCAGTATATATCACATGTGCTGTATATAGAGATCGCCATCTACTGGTTGTGTATATACGGTATGCAGTAGATATAACAACCAGTATATATCACATGTGCTGTATATAGTGGTGTCATCTACTGGTTGTGTATATACGGTATGTAGTAGATATAATAACCAGTATATATCACATGTGCTGTATATAGAGATCGCCATCTACTGGTTGTGTATATACGGTATGTAGTAGATATAATAACCAGTATATATCACATGTGCTGTATATAGAGATCGCCATCTACTGGTTGTGTATATACGGTATGTAGTAGATATAATAACCAGTATATATCACATGTGCTGTATATAGAGATCGCCATCTACTGGTTGTGTATATACGGTATGTAGTAGATATAATAACCAGTATATATCACATGTGCTGTATATAGAGATGTCCATCTACTGGTTGTGTATATACGGTATGTAGTAGATATAATAACCAGTATATATCACATGTGCTGTATATAGAGATCGCCATCTACTGGTTGTGTATATACGGTATGTAGTAGATATAATAACCAGTATATATCACATGTGCTGTATATAGAGATCGCCATCTACTGGTTGTGTATATACGGTATGTAGTAGATATAATAACCAGTATATATCACATGTGCTGTATATAGAGATCGCCATCTACTGGTTGTGTATATACGGTATGTAGTAGATATAATAACCAGTATATATCACATGTGCTGTATATAGAGATCGTCATCTACTGGTTGTGTATATACGGTATGTAGTAGATATAATAACCAGTATATATCACATGTGCTGTATATAGAGATCGCCATCTACTGGTTGTGTATATACGGTATGTAGTAGATATAATAACCAGTATATATCACATGTGCTGTATATAGAGATCGCCATCTACTGGTTGTGTATATACGGTATGTAGTAGATATAATAACCAGTATATATCACATGTGCTGTATATAGAGATCGCCATCTACTGGTTGTGTATATACGGTATGTAGTAGATATAATAACCAGTATATATCACATGTGCTGTATATAGAGATCTCCATCTACTGGTTGTGTATATACGGTATGTAGTAGATATAATAACCAGTATATATCACATGTGCTGTATATAGAGATCGCCATCTACTGGTTGTGTATATACGGTATGTAGTAGATATAATAACCAGTATATATCACATGTGCTGTATATAGAGATGTCACCTACTGGTTGTGTATATACGGTATGTAGTAGATATAATAACCAGTATATATCACATGTGCTGTATATAGAGATGTCCATCTACTGGTTGTGTATATACGGTATGTAGTAGATATAATAACCAGTATATATCACATGTGCTGTATATAGAGATCGCCATCTACTGGTTGTGTATATACGGTATGTAGTAGATATAATAACCAGTATATATCACATGTGCTGTATATAGAGATCTCCATCTACTGGTTGTGTATATACGGTATGTAGTAGATATAATAACCAGTATATATCACATGTGCTGTATATAGAGATCGCCATCTACTGGTTGTGTATATACGGTATGTAGTAGATATAATAACCAGTATATATCACATGTGCTGTATATAGAGATCGCCACCTACTGGTTGTGTATATACGGTATGTAGTAGATATAATAACCAGTATATATCACATGTGCTGTATATAGAGATCGCCATCTACTGGTTGTGTATATACGGTATGTAGTAGATATAATAACCAGTATATATCACATGTGCTGTATATAGAGATCGCCATCTACTGGTTGTGTATATACGGTATGTAGTAGATATAATAACCAGTATATATCACATGTGCTGTATATAGAGATCGTCCATCTACTGGTTGTGTATATACGGTATGTAGTAGATATAATAACCAGTATATATCACATGTGCTGTATATAGAGATCGCCATCTACTGGTTGTGTATATACGGTATGTAGTAGATATAATAACCAGTATATATCACATGTGCTGTATATAGAGATCGCCACCTACTGGTTGTGTATATACGGTATGTAGTAGATATAATAACCAGTATATATCACATGTGCTGTATATAGAGATCGCCATCTACTGGTTGTGTATATACGGTATGTAGTAGATATAATAACCAGTATATATCACATGTGCTGTATATAGAGATCGCCATCTACTGGTTGTGTATATACGGTATGTAGTAGATATAATAACCAGTATATATCACATGTGCTGTATATAGAGATGTCCATCTACTGGTTGTGTATATACGGTATGTAGTAGATATAATAACCAGTATATATCACATGTGCTGTATATAGAGATCGCCACCTACTGGTTGTGTATATACGGTATGTAGTAGATATAATAACCAGTATATATCACATGTGCTGTATATAGAGATCGTCATCTACTGGTTGTGTATATACGGTATGTAGTAGATATAATAACCAGTATATATCACATGTGCTGTATATAGAGATCGCCATCTACTGGTTGTGTATATACGGTATGTAGTAGATATAATAACCAGTATATATCACATGTGCTGTATATAGAGATCGTCCATCTACTGGTTGTGTATATACGGTATGTAGTAGATATAATAACCAGTATATATCACATGTGCTGTATATAGAGATGTCATCTACTGGTTGTGTATATACGGTATGTAGTAGATATAATAACTAGTATATATCACATGTGCTGTATATAGAGATCGTCCATCTACTGGTTGTGTATATACGGTATGTAGTAGATATAATAACCAGTATATATCACATGTGCTCAGTCTACAGAAGTCAGCATTGTTCGTGTTAGAAAATTTCTGCAAAGACTTTTTTCCAGCCTTTACCCCAAGACCTCAGACCAGGAAACAGAGCAGAGCTTTGAGGCAAATGTCTCCTTGTGGATGGTAAGTGCAGCTCTGCATGAGGTGTGCAATGTCTACCAATACTTCAAATCCCTACTTTGGGAACCTCCCTATTATTTTCCTATTTTTAGCCTGGAGGAGGGCAGGTAGATGTGTTAGCTGACCTCCAGGGCCGCCCATGGAGAGAAACACTTGGGGTCCCGGCTCTATGGGGGCTGAGCTCTATGGCATGGAGAGAGACCAGGGATCTGTCCTGTATAACAACCTCCAGGATAGTCATGGAGGGAAGACCAGGGGTTCTGTCCTGCCTGACAACCTCCAGGATAGTCATGGAGGAGAGACCAGGAGTTCTGTCCTCTATGACAACCTCCAGAGATAGTCATGAGAGGAAGACCAGGGTTCTGTCCTCTATGACAACCTCCAGGATAGCCGTGGAGGAGAGCAGAGGGTTTCTGTCACTGCATGACAGCCTCAGGATAGCTGTGGAAGGAGGGACGACGGGGTTCTGTTCTGCCGCTGACAGCCTCCAGGATAGCCGTGGAGGAAGCCAGGAGTTCTGTCTCTCTGACAGCCTCCAGGATGGCCGTGGAGGAAGGCGAGGGTTCTGTCCTGCATGACAACCTCCAGGATAGCTGTGGAGGAAGACCAGGGTTCTGTCACCACATGACAGCCTCCAGGATAGTCATGGAGGAAGACCTGGGGATCTGTCCTGCATGACAACCTCCAGGATGAGTCTTGGAGAAGGACCAGGGTTATGTCCCTGGTTGACAACCTCCAGGATAGTCATGGAGGAAGACCTGGGATCTGTCACTGCATGACCCAGCCTCCAGGATAATAGTCATGGAGGAGACCAGGAGTTATTCTGTCACCAGTATGACAACCTCCAGGATAGTCATGGAGGAGACCTGGGATCTGTCCTGCATGACAGCCTCCAGGATAGTCATGGAGGAGAGACCAGGGGTTCTGTCCTGTATGACTACCTCAGGATGGTCATGGAGAAGACCTGGAATCTGTCCTGCATGACAACCTCCAGGATAGTCATGGAGGAAGACCTGGGATCTGTCCTGCGCTGACAACCTCCCAGGATAGTCATGGAGAGCCAGGACTTGCCCTTCGCAGCCACAGCCTCAGGATAGTCATGGAGAAAGACCTGGGATCTGTCAGCATGACAGCCTCCAGGATAGTCATGGAGAGACCTGAGATCTGTCTGCATGAGCCAGCCTCCGAATGTCTTGGGAGGAAGACCAGGGGTTCTGTCCTGCATGACAACCTCCAGGATAGTCATGGGAGGAGAGACCTGGGATACCTGTCCCGTGACAACCTCCAGGATAGTCGCTGGAGGAGAGACCTGGGTTCATGTCCTGCTTGGACAACCTCCAGGATAGTCATGGAGGAAGACCTGGGGATGCTGTCCTGCATGACAAATCCTCCAGGATAGTCAATATGGAGGAAGACCAGGGGTTCTGTCACCATGAGCCTCCGGATAGTCATGAGGGGCCCAGAGTTCTGTCCTGCATGACGCCTGAGATAGTCCTGGAGGAGCCAGGGTTCTGTCTGTGACAGCCTCCAGGATAGCCGTGGAAGACCAGGTTCTGTCCTGTATGACAGCCTCCCAGGTGCGTGGAGGAAGACAGGAGTTCTGTCTTCTATGTGAGCGGCTTTCAGGATGGAGCAGGAAGGACCAAGGCTCTGTCAATAGTTGAGGGTTGACCTCCCGGACAACCAATAAGTAGGACCAGGGATCTCTCCTGTAATGTGATGACCTCCAAGGGCATCGTGGTGAAGGTCAGGGCTCTGTTCACAATCTGAGCTAGCTTAAGCAACAGAAATGTGTGACCGAACTCCTTCCTCTATGTGAGATGGACAGTGGGCAGTCATGGCAGCCCAGTTAGTTCCTGTAAATGCTCTGATGAAGAGGCAGGAGTTGTTCTTGTATGTGACTGACATGAAGAGGGCCAGGGACAGTTCCTGTGCATGACCCCAGCAAACATGAAGAGAAGAGGAGCGGGATAGTTCCTGTAAATCTTCCACAATGAGCATGAAAGGTGAGATTGTTCTTGTATGACCCTGACATGAAGAGGGCCCGGGGTCATTCCTGTATGACCCTGACATGAAGAGGGCCGGGGATGGATTCTTGTATATGCTGGCATGAAGAGGGCCAGGGGATCGTTCTTGTATGGCCACCTGGCACCTGAAGAGGGCCTGGGATCATTCCTGGCCCTGGCGAAGAGGGGCGGGGATCGTTTCCTGTATATGCCTGACATGAAGGCGGTCAATTCTATGACCTGACATGAAGAGGGCTGAGGATCGTTCCTGTATATGCCTGACACGAAGGGGTAGGGATCATTCTTCTGTCCTATGAGGGGCGCTACCATCTGTCCTATGGGGCGCCACCATCTGTCCTATGGGGGTGCTACCCTCTGTCCAATGGAGGCGCTACCATCTGTCCTATAGGGGTTGCTACCATCTGTCCCTATGGAGGCGCTATACTTCTGTCCTATGGGGGCTATACATCTGTCCTATGGGGCGCTACCATCTGTCCTATGGGGGCGCTATACATCTGTCCTATGGGGGCCGCTACCATCTGTCCTATGTCCTCCTCTGTCACCATTGTCACCATCTCCTCCTCTGTCACCATTGTCTCCATCTCCTCCTCTGTCACCATTGTCTCCATCTCCTCCTCTTTCACCATTGTCACCATCTCCTCCTCTGTCACCATTGTCTCCATCTCCTCCTCTGTCACTATTGTCACCATCTCCTCCTCTGTCACCATTGTCTCCATCTCCTCCTCTTTCACCATTGTCACCATCTCCTCCTCTGTCACCATTGTCTCCATCTCCTCCTCTGTCACCATTGTCTCCATCTCCTCCTCTGTCACCATTGTCTCCATCTCCTCCTCTGTCACCATTGTCTCCATCTCCTCCTCTGTCACCATTGTCACCATCTCCTCCTCTGTCACCATTGTCTCCATCTCCTCCTCTGTCACCACTATCACCATCTCCTCCCTCTGTCACCATTGTCACCATCTCCTCCTCTGTCACCATTGTCACCATCTCCTCCTCTGTCACCATTGTCTCCATCTCCTCCTCTGTCACCATTGTCTCCATCTCCTCCTCTGTCACCATTGTCTCCATCTCACTCCTCTGTCACCATTGTCACCATCTCCTCCTCTGTCACCATTGTCACCATCTCCTCCTCTGTCACTGCATTGTCACCATCTCCTCCTCTGTCACCATTGTCTACCATCTCCTCCTCTGTCACCATTGTCACCATCTCCTCCTCTGTCACCATTGTCACCATCTCCTCCTCTGTCCACCATTGTCCTCCATCTCCTCCTCTGTCACCATTGTCTCTCATCATCTCCTCCTCTGTCACCATTGTCTCCATCTCCTCCTCTGTCACCATTGTCTCCATCTCCTCCTCTGTCACCATTGTCACCATCTCCTCCTCTGTCACCATTGTCACCATCTCCTCCTCTGTCTACCATTGTCATCCATCTCCTCCTCTGTCACCATTGTCTCCATCTCCTCCTCTGTCACCATTGTCTCCATCTCCTCCTCTGTCACCATTGTCCTCCATCTCCTCCTCTGTCACCATTGTCACCATCTCCTCCTCTGTCACCATTGTCACCATCTCCTCCTCTGTCACCATTGTCACCATCTCCTCCTCTGTCACCATTGTCTCCATCTCCTCCTCTGTCACCATTGTCACCATCTCCTCCTCTGTCACCATTGTCACCATCTCCTCCTCTGTCACTATTGTCACCATCTCCTCCTCTGTCACCATTGTCACCATCTCCTCCTCTGTCACCATTGTCTCCATCTCCTCCTCTGTCACCATTGTCACCATCTCCTCCTCTGTCACCATTGTCACCATCTCCTCCTCTGTCACCATTGTCTCCATCTCCTCCTCTGTCACCACTGTCACCATCTCCTCCTCTGTCACCATTGTCACCATCTCCTCCTCTGTCACCATTGTCACCATCTCCTCCTCTGTCACCATTGTCTCCATCTCCTCCTCTGTCACCATTGTCACCATCTCCTCCTCTGTCACCATTGTCACCATCTCCTCCTCTGTCACCATTGTCTCCATCTCCTCCTCTGTCACCATTGTCACCATCTCCTCCTCTGTCACCACTGTCACCATCTCCTCCTCTGTCACCATTGTCACCCATCTCCTCCTCTGTCACCATTGTCACCATCTCCTCCTCTGTCACCATTGTCTCCATCTCCTCCTCTGTCACCATTGTCTCCATCTCCTCCTCTGTCACCATTGTCTCCATCTCCTCCTCTGTCACCACTGTCACCATCTCCTCCTCTGTCACCATTGTCACCATCTCCTCCTCTGTCACCATTGTCACCATCTCCTCCTCTGTCACCATTGTCTCCATCTCCTCCTCTGTCACCATTGTCTCCATCTCCCCCTCTGTCACCACTGTCACCATCTCCTCCTCTGTCACTATTGTCACCATCTCCTCCTCTGTCACCATTGTCACCATCTCCTCCTCTGTCACTATTGTCACCATCTCCTCCTCTGTCACCATTGTCTCCATCTCCTCCTCTGTCACCATTGTCACCATCTCCTCCTCTGTCACCATTGTGACCAGATGTATAGCTTCCCCCATAGGACAGATGTATAGAGCCCCCCATAGGACAGATGTATAGAGCCCCCCATAGGACAGATGGTAGCGCCTCCCATAGGACAGATGTATAGAGCCCCCCATAGGACAGATGTATAGAGCCTCCCATAGGACAGATGTATAGAGCCCCCATAGGACAGATGTATAGAGCCCCCATGGGACAGATGTATAGAGCCCCCATAGGACAGATGTATAGCAGCCTCCCATAGGACAGATGTATAGAGCCCCCATAGGACAGATGTGTAGCGCCCCCATAGGACAGATGTATAGCGCCCCCATAGGACAGATGTATAGAGCCCCCATAGGACAGATGGTAGAGCCCCCATAGGACAGATGGTAGCGCCCCCATAGGACAGATGTGTAGAGCCCCCATGGGACAGATGGTAGAGCCCCCATAGGACAGATGTATAGAGCCTCCCATAGGACAGATGTATAGCAGCCTCCCATAGGACAGATGGTAGAACCCCCATAGGACAGATGTATAGAGCCCCCATAGGACAGATGTATAGAGCCTCCCATAGGACAGATGTATAGAGCCTCCCATAGGACAGATGGTAGAGCCCCCATAGGACAGATGTATAGAGCCTCCCATAGGACAGATGTATAGAGCCTCCCATAGGACAGATGTATAGAGCCTCCCATAGGACAGATGTATAGAGCCCCCATAGGACAGATGGTAGAGCCTCCCATAGGACAGATGTATAGAGCCCCCATAGGACAGATGGTATAGAGCCCCCCATAGGACAGATGTATAGAGCCTCCCATAGGACAGATGTATAGAGCCCCCCATAGGACAGATGTATAGAGCCTCCCATAGGACAGATGTATAGAGCCCCCATAGGACAGATGGTAGCGCCTCCCATAGGACAGATGTATAGAGCCTCCCATAGGACAGATGGTAGAGCCCCCATAGGACAGATGTGTAGAGCCTCCCATAGGACAGATGTATAGAGCCCCCATAGGACAGATGGTAGAGCCTCCCATAGGACAGATGTATAGAGCCTCCCATAGGACAGATGTATAGAGCCCCCATAGGACAGATGTATAGAGCCTCCCATAGGACAGATGTATAGAGGCCCCCATAGGACAGATGTGTAGAGCCCCCATAGGACAGATGTATAGAGCCTCCCATAGGACAGATGTGTAGAGCCCCCATAGGACAGATGGTAGAGCCGCCCATAGGACAGATGTATAGAGCCTCCCATGGGACAGATGGTAGAGCCCCCCATAGGACAGATGTATAGAGCCTCCCATAGGACAGATGTATAGAACCCCCCATAGGACAGATGTATAGAACCCCCCATAGGACAGATGTATAGAGCCTCCCATAGGACAGATGGTAGAGCCTTACATAGGACAGATATATAGTGCCCCCCATAGGACAGATGTATAGAGCCTCCCATAGGACAGATGGTAGAACCCCCCATAGGACAGATGTATAGAACCCCCATAGGACAGATGTATAGAACCCCCCATAGGACAGATGTATAGAGCCTCCCATAGGACAGATGTATAGAGCCTCCCATAGGACAGATGTATAGAGCCCCCCATAGGACAGCGATTTGTGGCCAGGGGCAGGGGAAGCACAAAAGTTAAATGGGCACCCGCCCCTCCCCCCATACCAAATTCTTGACCTAACCCCTTCCCTCATCTATCTTGATCATCAAGCACTTTCTATAATACTGGCCT
Source organism: Bufotes viridis (assembly GCA_033119425.1). NCBI lineage: Eukaryota > Metazoa > Chordata > Amphibia > Anura > Bufonidae > Bufotes > Bufotes viridis. The sequence goes on from CM065591.1 coordinate 500,492,949, forward strand.
CTTCTACCCCGTACAAGGGTCTTTGGGGCCCTCAGGCTCCCGGGGCTGGTAGCGACTGCTACCTCTGCACCTCCATAGCTACGCCCTGCCCCCGGAGTGTCTGACTGATTCAGTGCCCCAACCTCAAATGCCCCGCCCCCGACTGATCCAGTGCCCCAGCCTCAAATGCCCGCCCGACTGATCCAGTGCCCCAGCCTCAAATGCCCCCCTGACTGATGCAATACCCCAGCCTCAAATCCCCCGACTGATCCAGTGCCCCAGCCTCAAATGACCCTCCGATTGTCGGCTGTTGGGGGCCCCTGTAAGATTTTCCTCGTGGACTTAGCAGCCCCGGGCCCTGACTGCACCCGATCCCTGATACGCACGGTATTTTCTTACCCACGCCTCAAACATGTCTTCAGGGCGAAGCTTCCTCAGCGTGGCTCTAGAAGAAGATACGACATGATTGAGTATGTCACAGTCACAGGGAATGAATACTGAATGGGAGATGAATGGGGCGAATGAGGAAAAATGGGGATGAATGAGGGATGATTGAATGGAGGAAGAATGAGGCATGTGTGGAGGAGGAATGAGGCATGTGTGGAGGATGAATGAGGCATGTGTGGAGGATGAATGAGGCATGTGTGGAGGATGAATGAGGCATGTGTGGAGGAATGAGGCATGTGTGGAGGAATGAGGCATGTGTGAGGATGAATGAGGCATGTGTGGAGGATGAATGAGGCATGTGTGGAGGATGAATGAATGAGGGATGAATGAGGGATGAGTGTGAGATGAATGGGGATGTATGGGAGAGGGATGAATGGGGCATGTGGAGGATGAATGAGGCATGTGTGGAGGAGGAATGAGGCATGTGTGGAGGATGAATGAGGCATGTGTGGAGGATGAATGAGGCATGTGGAGGAGGAATGAGGCATGTGGAGGATGAATGAGGCATGTGGAGGAGGAATGAGGCATGTGTGGAGGATGAATGAGGCATGTGTGGAGGATGAATGAGGCATGTGTGGAGGATGAATGAGGCATGTGTGGAGGATGAATGAATGAGGATGAATGAGGCATGTGTGGAGGATGAATGGGGCATGTGTGGAGGAGGAATGAGGCATGTGTGGAGGAGGAATGAGGCATGTGGAGGATGAATGAGGCATGTGTGGAGGATGAATGAGGCATGTGTGGAGGAGGAATGAGGCATGTGTGGAGGATGAATGAATGAGGATGAATGAGGCATGTGTGGAGGATGAATGAGGCATGTGTGGAGGATGAATGAGGCATGTGTGGAGGAATGAGGCATGTGTGGAGGAATGAGGCATGTGTGGAGGATGAATGAGGCATGTGTGGAGGATGAATGAGGCATGTGTGGAGGATGAATGAGGCATGTGTGGAGGAGGAATGAGGTATGTGGAGGATGAATGAGGATGTGTGGAGGATGAATGAGGCATGTGTGGAGGATGAATGAGGCATGTGGAGGATGAATGAGGCATGGGTGGAGGATGAATGAGGCATGTGTGGAGGATGAATGAGGCATGTGTGGAGGATGAATGAGGCATGTGTGGAGGATGAATGAGGCATGTGTGGAGGATGAATGAGGCATGGGTGGAGGATGAATGAGGCATGTGTGGAGGATGAATGAGGCATGTGTGGAGGATGAATGAGGCATGTGTGGAGCATGAATGAGGCATGTGTGGAGGATGAATGAGGCATGTGTGGAGGATGAATGAGGCATGTGGAGGAGGAATGAGGCATGTGTGAGGATGAATGAGGCATGTGTGAGGATGAATGAGGCATGTGTGGAGGATGAATGAGGCATGTGTGGAGGATGAATGAGGCATGTGGAGGATGAATGAGGCATGTGTGGAGGATGAATGAGGCATGTGTGGAGGATGAATGAGGCATGGGTGGAGGATGAATGAGGCATGGGTGGAGGATGAATGAGGCATGTGTGGAGGATGAATGAGGCATGTGTGGAGGATGAATGAGGCATGTGTGGAGGATGAATGAGGCATGTGTGGAGGATGAATGAGGCATGGGTGGAGGATGAATGAGGCATGTGTGGAGGATGAATGAGGCATGTGTGGAGGATGAATGAGGCATGTGTGGAGGATGAATGAGGCATGTGGAGGATGAATGAGGCATGTGTGGAGGATGAATGAGGCATGGTGGAGGATGAATGAGGCATGTGTGGAGGATGAATGAGGCATGTGTGGAGGATGAATGAGGCATGTGTGGAGGATGAATGAGGCATGTGTGGAGGATGAATGAGGCATGGGTGGAGGATGAATGAGGCATGGTGGAGGATGAATGAGGCATGTGTGGAGGATGAATGAGGCATGTGTGAGGATGAATGAGGCATGTGTGGAGGATGAATGAGGCATGGTGTGTGATATGAGGTGGGGCTATCACTCTTCTTGGGCCCTCACCTCCTGTGCCTCCTGATGAAGTCCACCAGCTCGTCCTCAGTATAAGGTTTATCGGGGACGGTGACCGGTTCATTCATGAACGGCTCATAGAAGTCCACCTCGTTTATCTTCAGGGTCAGGACTTTGCCACCTGATGAAAGATTTATCCATGAGGTTCCAGCTTCTCAGGACACTCGAGGCGTGAGGTCTCCAGAACCTCCTCACAACCTCAGAAATATCAGACCAGATCTTCCCTCAAGGACTTCTTACCGATTTGTCGAATGTTGCAAAAAATTTAATGTATGGATGGAAATTCTCTGCCGCCTCCTCGAACGCCTTGTAATCTGCAGAGGTCATAATAAACACGCCAGGAATCAGTTCATCCATTATCACCTATGGCCGCCACATTCCTGGATCGGGTGACGGCTAAGGTTCTCAGCCACCTCTCAACACCTCTTATACAGTCTGTCCCCTCAAATCCAGGTCTCACTTGGACTGAGTCTCCCCCACATTCAGGTCTAACATGGACTGAGTCTCCCTCACATTCAGGTCGCACAAGGACTGCATCTCCCTCGCATTCTGGTCTCACATGGACTGAGTCTCCATGGACTGTCTCTCCCTCACATTCAGGTCTCAAAAGGACTGAGTCTCCCTCACATTCAGGTCTCACATAGACTGAGTCTCCCTCACATTCAGGTCTCACATGGACTGAGTCTCCCTCACATTCAGGTCTCACATAGACTGAGTCTCCCTCACATTCAGGTCTCACATAGACTGAGTCTCCCCCACATTCAGGTCTAACATGGACTGAGTCTCCCTCACATTCAGGTCTAACATGGACTGAGTCTCCCTCACATTCAGGTCTCACAAGGACTGCATCTCCCTCACATTCAGGTCTCACAAGGACTGCGTCTCCCTCACATTCAGGTCTCACATGGACTGAGTCTCCATGGACTGTGTCTCCTCACATTCAGGTCTCACAAGGACTGAGTCTCCTCACATTCAGGTCTCACATGGACTGCGTCTCCCTCACATTCAGGTCTCACATGGACTGAGTCTCCCTCACATTCAGGTCTCACATGGACTGAGTCTCCCTCACATTCAGGTCTCACATGGACTGCAGTCTCCCTCACATTCAGGTCTCACATGGACTGCAGTCTCCCTCACATTCAGGTCTCACATGGACTGTCAGTCTCCCTCACATTCAGGTCTCACATGGACTGAGTCTCCCTCACATTCAGGTCTCACATGGACTGAGTCTCCCTCACATTCAGGTCTCACATGGACTGAGTCTCCCTCACATTCAGGTCTCACATAGACTGAGTCTCCCTCACATTCAGGTCTCACATGGACTGTGTCTCCCTCACATTCAGGTCTCACATGGACTGAGTCTCCCTCACATTCAGGTCTCACATGGACTGAGTCTCCCTCACATTCAGGTCTCACATGGACTGAGTCTCCCTCACATTCAGGTCTCACATGGACTGCATCTCCCTCACATTCAGGTCTCACATGGACTGCATCTCCCTCACATTCAGGTCTCACTTGGACTGAGTCTTCCTCACATTCAGGTCTCACATGGACTGAGTCTCCATGGACTGTGTCTCCCTCACATTCAGGTCTCACATGGACTGCAGTCTCCCTCACATTCAGGTCTCACATGGACTGCGTCTCCCTCACATTCAGGTCTCACATGGACTGAGTCTCCCTCACATTCAGGTCTCACATGGACTGCATCTCCCTCACATTCAGGTCTCACATGGACTGAGTCTCCCTCACATTCAGGTCTCACTTGGACTGAGTCTCCCTCACATTCAGGTCTCACATGGACTGCGTCTCCCTCACATTCAGGTGTCACATGGACTGCAGCTCCCTCACATTCAGGTGTCACATGGACTGCGGCTCCCTCACATACAGGTGTCACTTAGACTGTGTCTCCCTCACATTCAGGTCTCACATGGACTGCAGTCTCCTCACATTCAGGTCTCACATGGACTGAGTCTCCCTCACATTCAGGTCTCACCTGGACTGAGTCTCCCTCACATTCAGGTCTCACGTGGACTGAGTCTCCCTCACATTCAGGTGACACATGGACTAAGTCTCCCTCACATTCAGGTCTCACATGGACTGAGTCTCCCTCACATTCAGGTCTCACATGGACTGTGTCTCCCTCTCATTCAGGTCTCACTTGGACTACGTCTCCCTCACATTCAGGTCTCCCATGGACTGCGGCTCCCAAACATTCAGGTCTCATATGGACTGTGTCTCCCTCACATTTAGGTCTCATTTGGACTGTGTCTCCCTCACATTCAGGTCTCACATGGACTGTCTCCATTACATTCAGGTGTCACATGGACTGCAGCTCCCTCACATTCAGGTGTCACATGGACTGTGGCTCCCTCACATTCAGGTGTCACTCAGACTGTGTCTCCCTCACATTCAGGTCTCACTTGGACTACGTCTCCCTCACATTCAGGTCTCACTTGGACTACGTCTCCCTCACATTCAGGTCTCACTTGGACTGAGTCTCTCTTTTACATTCAGGTCTCACTTGGGCTGTGTCTCCCTCACATTCAGGTGTCACTTGGACTGAGTCTCCCTCACATTCAGGTCTAACATGGACTTCGGCTCCTTCACATTCAGGTGTCACATAGACTGAGTCTCCCTCACATTCAGGTCTCACAAGGACTGCATCTCCCTCACATTCAGGTCTCACATGGACTGAGTCTCCATCACATCCAGGTCTCACTTGGACTGAGTCTCCCTCACATTCAGGTGACACATGGACTGTGTCTCCCTCACATTCAGGTGTCACATGGACTGCAGCTCCCTCACATACAGGTATCACATGGACTGCGGCTCCCTCACATACAGGGGTCACTTAGACTGTGTCTCCCTCACATTCAGGTCTCACAAGGACTGCATCTCCCTCACATTCAGGTCTCACATGGACTGAGTCTCCCTCACATTCAGGTCTCACCTGGACTGAGTCTCCCTCACATTCAGGTCTCACGTGGACTGAGTCTCCCTCACATTCAGGTCTCACATGGACTGAGTCTCCCTCACATTCAGGTGACACATGGACTAAGTCTCCCTCACATTCAGGTCTCACATGGACTGTGTCTCCCTCACATTCAGGTCTCACTTGGACTACGTCTCCCTTACATTCAGGTCTTACATGGACTGCGGCTCCCAAACATTCAGGTCTCACATGGACTGCGGCTCCCAAACATTTAGGTCTCACTTGGACTACGTCTCCCTTACATTCAGGTCTTACATGGACTGCATCTCCCTCATTCAGGTCTCATGCTGAGTCTCCCTCATATTTAGGTCTCACATGGACTGAGTCTCCCTCGCATTCAGGTCTCACTTGGACTGTGTCTCCCTCACATTCAGGTGTCACTTGGACTGCATCTCCCTCACATTCAGGTCTCACATGGACCGCGGCTCCCTCACATTCAGGTGTCACATGGATTAAGTCTCCCTCACATTTAGGTCTCACAAGGACTGCATCTCCCTCACATTTAGGTCTCACATGGACTGTCTCCCTCACATTCAGGTCTCACTTGGACTGAGTCTCTCTTTTACATTCAGGTCTCACTTGGGCTGTGTCTCCCTCACATTCAGGTGTCACTTGGACTGAGTCTCCCTCACATTCAGGTCTAACATGGACTTCGGCTCCCTCACATTCAGATGTCACATAGACTGAGTCTCCCTCACATTCAGGTCTCACAAGGACTGCATCTCCCTCACATTTAGGTCTCACATGGACTGTCTCCCTCACATTCAGGTCTCACTTGGACTAGTCTCCTCACATTCAGGTCTCACTTGGACTGAGTCTCCTCACATTCAGGTCTCACATGGACTGAGTCTCCCTCACATTCAAGGATCACATGGACTGAGTCTCCATGGACTGAGTCTCCCTCACATTCAGGTCTCACAAGGACTGCATCTCCCTCACATTCAGGTCTCACATGGACTGAGTCTCCCTCACATTCAGGTCTCATTTGGACTACGTCTCCCTCACATTCAGGTGACACATGGACTGTGGCTCCCTCACATTCAGGTGTCACATGGACTGCAACTCCCTCACATTCAGGTGTCACTCAGAATGTGTCTCCCTCACATTCAGGTCTCACTTGGACTGTGTCTCCCTCACATACAGGTGTCACTCAGACTGTGACTCCCTCACATTCAGGTCTCACTTGGACTGAGTCTCTCTTTTACATTCAGGTCTCACATGGACTGAGTCTCCCTCACATTCAGGTCTCACATGGACTGAGTCTCCTTCACATTCAGGTCTCACATGGACTGTGTCTCCCTCACATTCAGGTCTCACATGGACTGTGTCTCCCTCACATTCAGGTCTCACATGGACTGTGTCTCCCTCACATTCAGGTCTCACTTGGACTGAGTCTCCCTCACATTCAGGTCTCACAAGGACTGAGTCTCCCTCACATTCAGGTCTCACAAGGACTGCGTCTCCCTCACATTTAGGTCTCACATGGACTGAGTTTCCCTCACATTCAGGTCTCACATGGAATGAGTCTCCCTCACATTCAGGTATCACTTGGACTGAGTCTCCCTCACATTCAGGTGACACATGGACTGAGTCTCCCTCACATTCAGGTCTCACAAGGACTGCATATTCCTCACATTCAGGTGTCACATGGACTGTCTCCATCACATTCAGGTGTCACATGGACTGAGTCTCCCTCACATACAGGTCTCACTTTGATTACGTCTCCCTCACATTCAGGTCTCCCTTGGACTACGTCTCCCTCACATTCAGGTCTCACTTGGACTGAGTCTCCCTCACATTCAGGTCTCACTTAAACTGAGTCTCCCTCACATTCAGGTCTCACAAGGACTGCATCTCCCTCACATTCAGGTCTCAAATGGACTGTCTCCATTACATTCAGGTGTCACATGGACTGCAGCTCCCTCACATTCAGGTGTCACATGGACTGTGGCTCCCTCACATTCAGGTGTCACTCTGACTGTGTCTCCCTCACATTCAGGTCTCACTTGGACTACGTCTCCCTCACATTCAGGTCTCACTTGGACTACGTCTTCCTCACATTCAGGTCTCACTTGGACTGAGTCTCTCTTTTACATTCAGGTCTCACTTGGCTGTGTCTCCTCACATTCAGGTGTCACTTGGACTGAGTCTCCCTCACATTCAGGTCTCACATGGACTGCGGCTCCTCACATTCAGGTGTCACATAGACTGAGTCTCCCTCACATTCAGGTCTCACAAGGACTGCATCTCCCTCACATTCAGGTCTCACATGGACTGAGTCTCCATCACATTCAGGTCTCACTTGGACTGAGTCTCCCTCACATTCAGGTGTCACATGGACTGTGTCTCCCTCACATTCAGGTGTCACATGGACTGCAGTCTCCCTCACATTCAGGTATCACATGGACTGCGGCTCCCTCACATTCAGGTGTCACTTAGACTGTGTCTCCCTCACATTCAGGTCTCACAAGGACTGCATCTCCCTCACATTCAGGTCTCACATGGACTGAGTCTCCCTCACATTCAGGTCTCACCTGGACTGAGTCTCCCTCACATTCAGGTCTCACGTGGACTGAGTCTCCCTCACATTCAGGTCTCACATGGACTGCAGTCTCCTCACATTCAGGTCTCACATGGACTGACTCTCCCTCACATTCAGGTCTCACATGGACTGTGTCTCCCTCACATTCAGGTGTCACTTGGACTGACGTCTCCCTCACATTCAGGTCTTACTTGGACTGAGTCTCTCTCACATTCAGGTCTTACTTGGACTGAGTCTCTCTCACATTCAGGTCTCACTTGGGCTGTGTCTCCCTCACATTCAGGAGTCACTTGGACTGAGTCTCCCTCACATTCAGGTGTCACATGGACTGAGTCTCCCTCACATTCAGTTACTTGGGGGGAAACCCTCCTAATAGCAGAGGTGATAATATATTACTTTAAACTTTTCTTTTGCACCTACTCTTGGCTATAGGACTAACTAGACTCTACTATAAATAAAACTTAACTTTTATTCTATCATTGCCTATGGTTAAAACCTTCTCCCTATTTCCTTTGATAATCCTATATGTGATCGGATTAGTATCTCATGACAGGGGATAGTGCGCACTTCTCCCCACTTTCTGTCTATAAGGTATAATATTCACTGATGCGGCAAATAGGGTTACTCGTTAAAATCAATGACCGCTACCCCCGACATGTTTCGCCGTGAGGCGTCTTCAGGGGTTGCGGGTAGCGTCTGAGTTTGCAACGAGGTCGCTGAAGCTTTTAAAGACTCTGATCCCCTCCTCTTTGAGACGTCACTCCAAATTATCCTATCAACACCTCTCTAACACGGCAGTTTATATGTTCTTAGTAATGACTGGAGGATAGTTGTCACTCCCCCACGAATGACGTTGCAGTGACGTGTTCGCGCAGGTCAATAGTCTTAGATTATTTCGTGATTTATGTTCTGGCGCTATTGCGCATGTTTACTGACTTTGACTTTGACTCGCGTTACTACTCTAGTGTTTCTGCGCAGGTTTCAATACTTGAAGTTTACATCGCATCTTGGGGTTTGTCTGCGCATGCTCTAACACTTAGTTTATTTTTCACTCATTTTTGCACTATATGTAGAGGGTATATTGTATCTGGATGTATTATATCAGGATTGTTTGTGGACTATGATTCCAAAATTACATATTCGCTCAGGAAGTACCAGGGATATTTTTTATCTTCAATCAGTTTTCCCAATGGTTGTCATTTTCATAACATTTTATTTGTATTATTATTATTATTGAGATATGACTTTATTTCTAGTATGGTTTCCTGTGGTTTTCATCCTGATTCACATTATGTCAGGATATAGTCCTGCTTTTTGGATATCAATTATGGTGGGGATACTTTGGTTATGGCTTCACTTCCAATTTTCCTTGTGTATGTATACCTCGTTATTCTTTAGGCTATTTGTTATATTTGTATTTTTAAAGATTCCATTATGACATTTAGCATGTCTTGGAGTCTACTTTTAACTATCCTCCAGTCATTACTAAGAACATATAAACTGCCGTGTTAGAGAGGTGTTGATAGGATAATTTGGAGTGACGTCTCAAAGAGGAGGGGATCAGAGTCTTTAAAGCTTCAGCGACCTCGTTGCAAACTCAGACGCTACCCGCAACCCCTGAAGACGCCTCACGGCGAAACATGTCGGGGGTAGCGGTCATTGATTTTAACGAGTAACCCTATTTGCCGCATCAGTGAATATTATACCTTATAGACAGAAAGTGGGGAGAAGTGCGCACTATCCCCTGTCATGAGATACTAATCCGATCACATATAGGATTATCAAAGGAAATAGGGAGAAGGTTTTAACCATAGGCAATGATAGAATAAAAGTTAAGTTTTATTTATAGTTGAGTCTAGTTAGTCCTATAGCCAAGAGTAGGTGCAAAAGAAAAGTTTAAAGTAATCCCTCACATTCAGGTCTCACATGGACTGCAGTCTCCCTCACATTCAGGTCTCACATGGACTGAGTCTCCCTCACATTCAGGTCTCACATGGACTGAGTCTCCCTCACATTCAGGTGTCACATGGACTGAGTCTCCCTCACATTCAGGTCTCACATGGACTGAGTCTCCCTCACATACAGGTGTCACTCAGACTGTGTCTCCCTCACATTCAGGTCTCACTTGGACTACGTCTCCCTCACATTCAGGTCTCACTTGGACTGAGTCTCCCTCACATTCAGGTCTCACATGGACTGAGTCTCCTCACATACAGGTCTCACTTGGACTGTGTCTCCCTCACATTCAGGTCTCACTTGGACTACGTCTCCCTCACATTCAGGTCTTACTTGGACTGAGTCTCTCTCACATTCAGGTCTCACTTGGACTGAGTCTCCCTCACATTCAGGTCTCACTTGGACTGAGTCTCCCTCACATTCAGGTCTCACTTGGACTGAGTCTCCCTCACATTCAGGTCTTACTTGGACTGAGTCTCCCTCACATTCAGGAGTCACTTGGGCTGTGTCTCCCTCACATTCAGGAGTCACTTGGACTGAGTCTCCCTCACATTCAGGTCTTACATGGACTGCATCTCCCTCACATTCAGGTCTCACATGGACTGAGTCTCCCTCACATTCAGGTCTCACATGGACTGTGTCTCCCTCACATTCAGGTGCTCACATGGACTGCAGTCTCCCTCACATTCAGGTCTCACATGGACTGCATCTCCCTCACATTCAGGCTCTCACATGGACTGCAGTCTCCCTCACATTCAGGTATCACATGGACTGAGTCTCCCTCACAGTCAGGTCTCACATGGACTGTGTCTCCCTCACATTTAGGTCTCACTTGGACTGTGTCTCCCTCACATTCAGGTCTCACATGGACTGAGTCTCCCTCACATTCAGGTCTCACTTGGACTGTGTCTCCCTCACATTCAGGTCTCACATGGACTGAGTCTCCCTCACATTCAGGTCTCACATGGACTGAGTCTCCCTCACATTCAGGTCTCACATGGACTGAGTCTCCCTCACATTCAGGTCTCACATGGACTGTGTCTCCTCACATTCAGGTGTCACTTGGACTGAGTCTCCCTCACATTCAGGTCTCACATGGACTGAGTCTCCCTCACATTCAGGTCTCACATGGACTGTGTCTCCCTCACATTCAGGTCTCACTTGACTGACGTCTCCCTCACATTCAGGTCTCACATGGACTGTGTCTCCCTCACATTCAGGTCTCACTTGGACTGAGTCTCCTCACATTCAGGTCTCACTTGGGCTGTGTCTCCCTCACATTCAGGAGTCACTTGGGCTGTTTCTCCCTAACATTCAGGAGTCACTTGGACTGAGTCTCCCTCACATTCAGGTCTCACAAGGACTGCATCTCCCTCACATTCAGGTCTCACATGGACTGAGTCTCCCTCACATTCAGGTCTCACTTTGACTGAGTCTCCCTCACATTCAGGTGACACATGGACTGTGTCTCCCTCACATTCAGGTGTCACATGGACTGCAGCTCCCTCACATTCAGGTCTCACATGGACTGAGTCTCCCTCACATTCAGGTCTCACATGGACTGAGTCTCCCTCACATTCAGGTCTCACTTAGACTGTGTCTCCCTCACATTCAGGTCTCACATGGACTGCAGTCTCCCTCACATTCAGGTCTCACGTGGACTGTGTCTGCCTCACATTCAGGTCTCACATGGACTGAGTCTCCCTCACATTCAGGTCTCACATAGACTGTGTCTCCCTCACATTCAGGTCTCACAAGGACTGCATCTCCCTCACATTCAGGTCTCACATGGACTGAGTCTCCCTCACATTCAGGTCTCACATGGACTGAGTCTCCCTCACATTCAGGTCTCACTTGGACTGAGTCTCCCTCACATTCAGGTGACACATGGACTGTTTCTCCCTCACATTCAGGTGTCACATGGACTGCAGCTCCCTCACATTCAGGTGTCACATGGACTGGGGCTCCCTCACATACAGGTGTCACTCAGACTGTGTCTCCCTCACATTCAGGTCTCACTTGGACTACGTCTCCCTCACATTCAGTTTTCACTTGGACTATGTCTCCCTCACATTCAGGTCTTACTTGGACTGAGTCTCTCTCACATTCAGGTCTCACTTGGGCAGTGTCTCCTCACATTCAGGAGTCACTTGGGCTGTTTCTTCCTCACATTCAGGAGTCACTTGGACTGAGTCTCCCTCACATTCACGTCTTACAAGAACTGCATCTCCCTCACATTCAGGTCTCACATGGACTGAGTCTCCCTCACATTCAGGTCTCACTTTGACTGAGTCTCCCTCACATTCCGGTGACACATGGACTGTGTCTCCCTCACATTCAGGTGTCACATTGACTGCAGCTCCCTCACATTCAGGTCTCACATGGACTGAGTCTCCCTCACATTCAGGTCTCACATGGACTGAGTCTCCCTCACATTTAGGTCTCACTTGGACTGTGTCTCCCTCACATTCAGGTCTCACAAGGACTACATCTCCCTCACATTCAGTTCTCACAAGGACTGAGTCTCCCTCACATTCAGGTATCACATGGACTGAGTCTCCCTCACAGTCAGGTCTCACATGGACTGTGGCTCGGTCACATTTAGGTCTCACTTGGACTGTGTCTCCCTCACATTCAGGTCTCACATGGACTGAGTCTCCCTCACATTGAGGTCTCACAAGGACTGCATCTCCCTCACAATTAGTTCTCACATGGACTGACTCTCCCTCACAATCAGGTCTCACATGGACTGTGTCTCCCTCACATTCAGGTGTCACATGGTCTGCGGCTCCCTCACAGTCAGGTCTCACATGGACTGTGTCTCCCTCACATTCAGGTGTCACTTGGATGACGTCTCCCTCACATTCAGGTCTCACATGGACTGCGGCTCCCTCACATTCAGGTCTCACCTGGACTGAGTCTCTCTCACATTCAGGTCTTACTTGGACTGAGTCTCTCTCACATTCAGGTCTCACTTGGGCTGTGTCTCCCTCACATTCAGGAGTCACTTGGACTGAGTCTCCCTCACATTCAGGTCTCACATGGACTGTGTCTCCTCACATTCAGGTGTCACTTGGATGACGTCTCCCTCACATTCAGGTCTCACTTAGACTGTGTCTCCCTCACATTCAGGTCTCACAAGGACTGCATCTCCCTCACATTCAGTTCTCACATGGACTGAGTCTCCCTCACATTCAGGTATCACATGGACTGAGTCTCCCTCACAGTCAGGTCTCACATGGACTGTGGCTCCCTCACATTTAGGTCTCACTTGGACTGTGTCTCCCTCACATTCAGGTCTCACAAGGACTGAGTCTCCCTCACATTCAGGTCTCACTTAGACTGTGTTTCCTCACATTCAGGTCTCACATGGACTGAGTCTCCCTCACATTCAGGTCTCACAAGGACTGAGTCTCCCTCACATTCAGGTCTCACATGGACTGAGTCTCCCTCACATTCAGGTCTCACATGGACTGTGTCTCCCTCACATTCAGGAGTCACTTGGACTGAGTCTCCCTCACATTCAGGTCTCACATGGACTGAGTCTCCCTCACATTCAGGTCTCACATGGACTGTGTCTCCCTCACATTCAGGTCTCACATTGACTGAGTCTCCCTCACATTCAGGTCTCACATGGACTGTGTCTCCCTCACATTTAGGTCTCACTTGGACTATGTCTCCCTCACATTTAGGTATCACATGGACTGAGTCTCCCTCACATTCAGGTCTCACATGGACTGTGTCTCCCTCACATTCAGGAGTCACTTGGACTGAGTCTCCCTCACATTCAGGTATCACATGGACTGAGTCTCCTTCACATTCAGGTGTCACATGGACTGTGTCTCCCTCACATTCAGGTCTCACATGGACTGAGTCTCCCTCACATTCAGGTCTCACTTGGACTGTGTCTCCTCACATTTAGGTCTCACTTGGACTGTGTCTCCCTCACATTTAGGTCTCACTTGGACTGCATTGTGATGACATCATGCTCACTGAGTATAACACCTGGCCTCTTGTGGGGTGGATTGTTTTAAATTTTCACCAGGTGTCCGGTTTCTTTGTCCATCATTTTGGTGAGGTAGTGATGGACATGAGCTATGGTTTCATGTGTCTTTCCTGGAGCTGCCTGTCTTTGCCAGCAACTTGAATCAACTATGCGGTGCCTTTTGGTCTGACTAACAAGCCAGCAGATGTATTGGAAAGGACGTCCTGATGACATCATCTGTGGTTTGCACTAGCCCCTCCCCTGCTCTGTATTAGGAACAGTTCAACCTGTTGGCTAAAGTGAAAAAGCTGTGTCATCAGAATGACATTATGCAGTCGGATTGAACTGACAACCAGTGATGGGACGGCCACGATTATCTCCCACCAACCCTATCGGGCCAATGCACTGAAATGGCGGCAGAGGGAAATGAAAGGGCAGCTGCCCCTGTCATCAGCGGCTGCCCCCCATCATCAGTGGCTGCCACCCCCCCATCATCAGCGGCTGCCCCCATCATCAAGCCTACGGGTTTGGTTGGAAAGTCCAGGTTGGGACGATCAGGTCATCTGGCCACATCTGTCGCTGTGCAAGGCCAACTCCCTAATATTGCCACTACCTCCTCTTGCTGGATGTCCACCCAAAGCACGGTGCTACTGGCTGGGGTATTGGGTCCTGGGTGCCCCCAAAGTCGTGGAGGTTTAATCCCTGGCGAGTCAGTGGAATGGTGAATCGCTGTCACCTGTGCCATCCTGTGTCCTTGCTAGGACTGTACTTTATGCTGCTTACTGTTGGTTATCCATTAAAGTCTTACCGGAGAGTTGTTACCTCACTTTCAGGGCTCACTTGGACTGTGGCTCCCTCACATTCAGGGCTCACTTGGTCTGTGACTCCTTCACATTTAGGGTTCACTAAGACTGTGGCTTCCTCACATTCAGGGCTCACTTGGAGTGTGGATCCCTCACATTCAGGTCTCACTTGGACTACGTCTCCCTCACATTCAGGTCTCACATGGACTACATCTCTCTCACATTCAGGTGTCACATGGACTGAGTCTCCCTCACATTCAGGTCTCACAAGGACTGCATCTCCCTCACATTCAGGTCTCACATGGACTGAGTCTCCCTCACATTCAGGTCTCACATGGACTGAGTCTCCCTCACATTCAGGTCTCACTTTGACTGAGTCTCCCTCACATTCAGGTGACACATGGACTGAGTCTCCCTCACATTCAGGTCTCACATGGACTGAGTCTCCCTCATATTCAGGTCTCACTTAGACTGTGTCTCCTCACATTCAGGTCTCACAAGGACTGCATCTCCCTCACATTCAGTTCTCACATGGACTGAGTCTCCCTCACATTCAGGTATCACATGGACTGAGTCTCCCTCACATTCAGGGCTCACTTGGAGTGTGGATCCCTCACATTCAGGTCTCACTTGGACTGTGTCTCCCTCACATTCAGGTCTCACATGGACTGTGTCTCCCTCACATTCAGGTCTCACTTGGACTACGTCTCCCTCACATTCAGGTCTCACATAGACTACGTCTCCCTCATATTCAGGTCTCACTTGGACTACCTCTCCTTCAGATTCAGGTCTCACTTGGACTGTGTCTTCCTCACATTCAGGTCTCACATGGACTGAGTCTCCCTCACATTCAGATCCAACATGAACTGTGTCTCTTCCTTGTTCAGGTCCCACATAGACTGAGTCTCCCTCATGTTCAGGTCTCACATAGACTGGCCCTCCATCACACAAAGACCTATCATTCTACATATATACTCCTCTTCCTTATTACAGAATCCCACCTATATGCTTCCCCATCTCATGCATCGGACTACCCTCTCATACTCACATTCTGAAGTTTCATCCTTGAAAAATCCAATGACTCTAGTTTCTTCCTCCAATCTATCGAGTGCCTTCAGCTCTGCTTTATCATTGATGATCTCCACAGGGTCTTCGATCAGCTAGGAGGTGTAGAAAGTGTCAGACTGCTCATACCGTACATCTCCTCATACACAGGGAGGGTAGAGATAGCTCTGTGACGGACTGAACCGTCACTGGGGCTGCGGGAACAGACTGAGGACTAGCCTCCTTCCTACGGACTATGGACCCAGAACTATGGAGACACCCGCAGACCTCTTGGGGTTACAAGGAACTATTAACCCTGATTTATGTGCAGAGTTATAGGTCACATGTTTCCTATTGCCCATTAAAGGTGCAGGGTGTGAATCCCGCAACACAAAAATGGTTAACTCTGCACTGAGACTCCCAATGAATGTGTTAGTTTATTTGTCCCTTTGTTCTATTGTGTTGGTGATGGGATTCAGATAGCTGACTCTAGAAGTAGCCGACTCCGGGGTAGAGGAGTAGATCACCCCATGATAGACTCAGGAGATAATTCCATCACATGTGTCTCCTCTCTCCCTATTCTTTCATTAAGACGGTGGGGAGGGGATGTCTGTTTGCATACTGTTCATGTTTGATTGCGTTATGTTGTTAGACTTTTTGAACTGTATGTATACTGAGTTGGTCTTCATTAAAGAGTCAGATTTGTTTCACCCTCAACAAAGAGTCTCATCTCATGTGTGTGGGGAACAGCTATATTCACTCTGGGGATTGCTATTTGTATTATACTCCCTTGGATTACAATACGGTTCTACCCACTGGAGGTTGGATCCTGGTCTTGGGACCAGGGTGGGTGGAGGACAGCGAGACTCCAGTCAAGCTGTAACGCTGGAAGTGGGGACTGCAGTGCTGATGTTGTCTGATGGAGTGCTTGGAAGTACTCGCGAGCACTAGGAAGTATCGATTGGCGGAGGTACCCGGTCGGGGTGGCAGGCGGTCTGTCACAAGCTCCATCTATGTACTTACATCCAAGAGAAAATCCACAAGCACATCAGCCGCCAGCTCTCCATCAAACTCTATGACATTGTCCTCTTTGAAGACATACAGGCTTTCTTCCTCTGTGCACCCTAAGAATAAGAAAGAAACACATAGACAACATGGGGTTATACAATCAGCATTACACTGAGAATACAACTAGAGGATACACAACCACCATCGCACTGAGGATACAACATGAGGATACACAATCACCATCACACTGAGGATACAACGTGAGTATACACAATCACCATCGCACTGAGGATACAACGTGAGGATACATAATCACCATCACACTGAGGATACAACGTGAGGATACACAATCACCATCGCACTGAGGATACAACATGAGGATACACAATCACCATCGCACTGAGGATACAACGTGAGGATACACAATCACCATCGCACTGAGGATACAACATGAGGATACACAATCACCATCGCACTGAGGATACAACGTGAGGATACACAATCACCATCACACTGAGGATACAACGTGAGGATACACGATCACCATCGCACTGAGGATACAACATGAGGATACACAATCACCATCGCACTGAGGATACAACATGAGGATACACAATCACCATCACACTGAGGATACAACGTGAGGATACATAATCACCATCACACTGAGGATACAACGTGAGGATACACAATCACCATTACACTGAGGATATATGAGGATACACAATCACCATCACACTGAGCATACAGCATGAGGATACACAACCACCATCGTACTGAGGATACAACATGAAGATACACAATCACCATCACACTGAGGATACAACGTGAGGATACACAACCACCATCACACTGAGGATACAACATGAGGATACATAACCACCATCACTCTGAGGATACAATGTGAGGATACACAATCACCATTATACTGAGGATACAACATGAGGATACACAATCACCATCACACTGAGTATACAACGTGAGGATACACAATCACCATCACACTAGGGATACAATGTGAGGATACACAACCACCATCACACTGAGGATACAACGTGAGGATACACAATCACCATCACACTGAGGATACAACGTGAGGATACAAAACCACCATCACACTGAGGATACAACATGAAGATACACAATCACCATCACACTGAGGATACAACGTGAGGATACATAACCACCATCACACTGAGGATACATGAGGATACACAATCACCATCACACTGAGGATACATGAGGATACACAATCACCATCACACTGAGGATACAATGTGAGGATACACAATCACCATCACACTGAGGATACATGAGGATACACAATCACCATCACACTGAGGATACATGAGGATACACAATCACCATCACACTGAGGATACAACGTGAGGATACATAACCACCATCACATTGAGGATATAACGTGAGGATACACAACCACCATCACACTGAGGATACATGAGGATACACAATCACCATCACACTGAGGATACAATGTGAGGATACACAATCACCATCACACTGAGGATACATGAGGATACACAATCACCATCACACTGAGGATACAACGTGAGGATACACAATCACCATCACACTGAGGATACAACGTGAGGATACACAACCACCATCACACTGAGGATACAATGTGAGGATACACAATCACCATTACACTGAGGATACAACGTGAGGATACACAACCACCATCGTACTGAGGATACAACATGAGGATACACAACCACCATCGTATTGAGGATACAACATGAGGATACACAATCATCATCACACTGAGGATACAACGTGAGGATACACAACCACCATCACACTGAGGATACAACGTGAGGATACAGATTGACCAACACATTGGATAATGCACAGAAAAATTATGGGAGTTGTAGGTTTTAGTAAAGAATCTTTCGCTTCACAATTTACCGAGTTTCTTAGCCACTTTTGCATTTCTCTTTGAATCTAGAAGCCCGAAGCCGACACCTTTCTTCTCCAGAACCTGTGCTGACAACTGTAAGAGAAGTGACATCCATAAGCCTCCTATCCTGAGGAGGAATCGCCCACGACACACGTGGTCCTCCAAGGCACCGCCGCTATTTCACTGGATCTGTAGAGATTTAGGGTCTGATACCTGACTCCATGGTTAATCAGCCAATAATCTGGACTGCTGGGGGTAGTAGTGCTGTGTGTAATAGTAGTCTTCAAACAGTGCCAATCTGTTCCGCAGCACTTTACATCTGTATATTTGAGATATATTAGGAGCAGAGATGAGCGAACACCTGGAAGTTCGGGTTCGGGAAGTTCAGCCGAACTTCCCAAAAATGTTCGGGTTCGGGATCCGAACTCGACCCGAACTTTATCCCGAAACCGAACCCCATTGAAGTCAATGGGGACCCGAACTTTGGGCACTAAAAGCCTGTAAAATAGTCCAGGAAAGGGCTAGAGGGCTGCAAAAGGCAGCAAAATGTAGGTAAATCCCCTGCAAACAAATGCGGATAGGGAAATGAATTAAAATAAAATAAAATAAATAAAAAGTAACCAATATCGATTGGAGAGAGGTCCCACTGCAGAGAATCATGCGTCATATCACCCACCACCGGAGAAGGCCACTCTCAGTTATTTCGGCCCAGCACCCAGTCAGAGAGAGAGGTCCCACGGCAAGGAATCATGCGTCATATCACCCACCACCGGAGAAGGCCACTCTCAGTTATTTCGGCCCAGCACCCAGTCAGAGGAGAGAGGTCCCACGGCAAGGAATCATGCGTCATATCACCCACCACCGGAGAAGGCCACTTTCAGTTATTTCAGCCCAGCACCCAGTCAGAGGAGAGAGGTCCCACAGCAAGGAATCATGCGTCATATCACCCACCACCGGAGAAGGCCATTTTCAGTTATTTCGGACCAGCACCCAGTCAGAGGAGAGAGGTCCCACAGCAAGGAATCATGCGTCATATCAACCACCACTGGAGAAGGCCACTTTCAGTTATTTCGGCCCCACCACCCAGACAGAGGAGAGGTTCATTCAACTTTGGGTTGGACCGCAAGATCATGGTAAAGTTAAAAAAATGAGGATTCAATAAAGAAGTGCCCCGGAGTACAAGAATACATGGTTGAGGGGAGGCAGTTATAAATGTCTATTCTGCACAAGGGAGGGTCAGGTCCTGTGGGATCCATGCCTGGTTCATTTTTATGAACGTCAGCTTGTCCACGTTGGCTGTGGACAGGCGGCTGCGTTTGTCAGTAATGACGCCCCCGCCGTGCTGAATACACGTTCAGATAAAACGCTGGCCGCCGGGCAGGCCAGCACCTCCAAGGCATAAAATGCTAACTCTGGCCACGTGGACAATTTGGAGACCCAGAAGTTGAATGGGGCCGAACCATCAGTCAGTAGGTGGAGGGGTGTGCAGGCGTACTGTTCAACCATGTTAGTGAAATGCTGCCTCCTGCTAACACGTTCCGTATCAGGTGGTGGTGCAGTTAGCTGTGGCGTGGAGACAAAACTTTTCCACATTTCTGCCATGCTAATCCTGCCCTCAGAGGAGCTGGCCGTGACACAGCTGCGTTGGCGACCTCTTGCTCCTCCTCTGCCTTCGCCTTGGGCTTCCACCTGTTCCCCTGTGACATTTGGTAATGCCCTCCGGAGCGCCTCTACCAGCGTGCGCTTGTACTCGCGCATCTTCCTATCACACTCCAGTGCAGGAAGTAAGGTGGGCACATTGTCTTTGTACCGGGGATCCAGCAGGGTGGCAACCCAGTAGTCCGCACACGTTAAAATGTGGGCAACTCTGCTGTCGTTGCGCAGGCACTGCAGCATGTAGTCGCTCATGTGTGCCAGGCTCCCCAGAGGTAGGACAAGCTGTCCTCTGTGGGAGGCGTATCGTCATCGTCCTCCGTATCCCCCAGCCACGCACCAGTGATGGGCCTGAGCTGTGTCGGGTGCCACCCCGCTGTGAACCTGCTTCATCCTCCATCCACCTCCTTCTCATCCTCCTCGTCCTCCAGTAGTGGGCCCTGGCTGGCCACATTTGTACCTGGCCTCTGCTGTTGCAAAAACCTCCCTCTGAGCCACTTCTAACAGACTGGCCTGAAAGTGCTAAAAATGACCCCTCCTCCTCCTCCTCCTGGGCCACCTCCTCTTCCATCATCGCCCTAAGCGTTTTCTCAAGGAGACATAGAAGTGGTATTGTAACGCTGATAACGGTGTCATCGCCACTGGCCATGTTGGTGGAGTACTCGAAACAGCGCAACAGGGCACACAGGTCTCGCATGGAGGCCCAATCATTGGTGGTGAAGTGGTGCTGTTCCGCAGTGCGACTGGCGCGTGCGTGCTGCAGCTGAAACTCCACTATGGCCTGCTGCTGCTCGCACAGTCTCTCCAGCATGTGCAGGTGGAGTTCCACCTGGTGGGCACGTCGCATATGAGGCGGTGAGCGGGAAGGCCGAAGTTCCGCTGTAGCGCAGACAGGCGAGCAGCGGCGGGATGTGAACGCCGGAAGCGCGCACAGACGGCCCGCACTTTATGCAGCAGCTCTGACATGTCGGGGTCGTTGTGAATGAACTTCTGCACCACCAAATTCAGCACATGCGCCAGGCAAGGGATGTGCGTCAAACCGGCTAGTCCCAGAGCTGCCACGAGATTTCGCCCATTATCGCACACCACCAGGCCGGGCTTGAGGCCCACCGGCAGAAACCACTCGTCGGTCTGTTGTTCAATACCCCGCCACAACTCCTGCGCGGTGTGGGACCTGTCCCCCAAACATATGAGTTTCAGAATGGCCTGCTGACGTTTCCCGGGCTGTGCTGAAGTTGGTGGTGAAGGTGTGTGGCTGACTGGATGAGCTGGTGGAAGCAGAGGAGGAGGAAGCCGAGTAGGAGGAGGAGGCTACAGGAGGCAAAGAATGATGCCCTGCGATCCTTGGCGGCGGAAGGACGTGCGCCAAGGAACTCTCCGCCTGGGGCCCAGCCGCCACTACATTTACCCAGTGTGCAGTTAGAGAGATATAGCGTCCCTGGCCGTGCTTACTGGTCCACGTATCTGTGGTTAGGTGGACCTTGCCGCAGATGGCGTTGCGCAGTGCACACTTGATTTTATCGGATACTTGGTTGTGCAGGGAAGGCACGGCTGTCTTGGAGAAGTAGTGGCGGCTGGGAACAACATACTGGGGACAGCCATGGCCATCAGCTGTTTGAAGCTGTCTGTGTCCACTCAGCCGGAATGACAGCATTTCAAAGGCCAGTAGTTTAGAAATGCTGGCATTCAGGCCCAGGGCTCGAGGGTGGCTAGGTGGGAATTTACGCTTTCTCTCCAAGGTTTGTGAGATGGAGAGCTGAACGCTGCCGTGTGACATGGTGGAGATGCTTGGTGACGCAGGTGGTGGTGTCGGTGGCACATCCTCTGTTTGGTGGGCGGCAGGTGCCAACATTCCTCCCGAGGCGGAGGAAGAGGCCGAGGCAGCAGCAGAAGAGGGAGCAGGGGAGCCTGAGCGAGTTCCTTGCTTTTAAGGTGTTTACTCCACTGCAGTTCATGCTTTGCATGTAGATGCCTGGTCATGCAGGTTGTGCTAAGGTTCAGAACGTTAATGCCTCGCTTCAGGCTCTGATGGCACAGCGTGCAAACCACTCGGGTCTTGTCGTCAGCACATTGTTTAAAGAAGTGCCATGCCAGGGAACTCCTTGAAGCTGCCTTTGGGGTGCTCGGTCCCTGGTGGCGGTGGCCAGTATCAGGCGAACTCTCTTGGCGGCGGCTGGTCTGCTTTTGCCCCCTGCTCCCTCTCTTTGCTACGCTGTTGGCTCGGTCTCACCACTGCCTCTTCCTCTGAACTATGAAAGTCTGTGGCACGACCTTCATTCCATGTGGGGTCTAGGACCTCATCGTCCCCTGCATCGCCTTCCACACAGTCTTCCTCCCTGACCTCCTGTTCGGTCTGCACACTGCAGAAAGACGCAGCAGTTGGCACCTGTGTTTCGTCATCATCAGAGAC